>JAUPFX010000011.1:33788136-33945636 GCA_036937225.1 Sebastes paucispinis
GAGAGGTGGAGAGGTGGAGAGGTGGAGAGGTGGAGAGGTGGAGAGGTAGAGAGGTGGAGAGGTGGAGAGGTGGAGAGGTAGAGAGGTAGAGAGAGGTGGAGAGGTAGAGAGGTAGAGAGAGGTGGAGAGGTAGAGAGGTAGAGAGGTGGAGAGGTAGAGAGGTGGAGAGGTGGAGAGGTGGAGAGGTAGAGAGGTGGAGAGGTGGAGAGGTAGAGAGGTAGAGAGGTGGAGAGGTGGAGAGGTAGAGAGAGGTGGAGAGGTAGAGAGGTAGAGAGGTGGAGAGGTAGAGAGGTAGAGAGGTAGAGAGGTGGAGAGGTGGAGAGGTAGAGAGAGGTGGAGAGGTAGAGAGGTGGAGAGGTGGAGAGGTGGAGAGGTGGAGAGGTAGAGAGGTGGAGAGGTGGAGAGGTGGAGAGGTGGAGAGGTAGAGAGGTAGAGAGAGGTGGAGAGGTAGAGAGGTAGAGAGGTGGAGAGGTAGAGAGGTGGAGAGGTGGAGAGGTGGAGAGGTAGAGAGGTGGAGAGGTGGAGAGGTGGAGAGGTAGAGAGGTAGAGAGAGGTGGAGAGGTAGAGAGGTAGAGAGGTGGAGAGGTAGAGAGGTAGAGAGGTGGAGAGGTGGAGAGGTGGAGAGGTGGAGAGGTGGAGAGATGGAGAGGTGGAGAGGTGGAGAGGTGGAGAGGTGGAGAGGTGGAGAGGTGGAGAGGTAGAGAGGTAGAGAGGTGGAGAGGTAGAGAGGTGGAGAGGTGGAGAGGTGGAGAGATGGAGAGGTGGAGAGGTGGAGAGGTGGACTCACGAGAAGGCCTCCTTGTAGTCGTTGGGTTTGATGCAGCGGACGTAGTGAGGAGTCGTAGCGTTCAGAGTCTCCATCAGGAGGTGGAGAGAGCTGCGGAACTGAACCAGAACACAGAGACACATCAGACCCTGCAACAGCAACACTGAGGGTCTGCAGACCTGCAGAGACGATCTGCTGCTCCCTGCAGAGTCCTCCAGGGAGCAGCAGAGTCCTGTATAGACCTGCAGGGAGCAGCAGAGACCTGCAGCATTGAGCTCACCTGGTGTCCCACGGTCTTGCGGTGCTCCTTGTTGGGGGCTCTGGGAGTGGACTTGGCGGGTCTGACGTTCACTCTGGAGGACTTCGGGGGGGCGACGGCATCCTTCTCATGAAACAGATCAGCGACCAGCTGAAACTAAGAGGACACACTGTCAGTCTGATCCGCCTCACACGGTCTGGAAGATCCACTCTAACTTTAACACCACGTAGACGCCATTAATACCAGTTACACCATCAAACACCATTAATACCAGTTACACCATCAAACACCATTAATACCAGTTACACCATCAAACACCATTAATACCAGTTACTCCATCAAACACCATTAATACCAGTTACACCATCAAACACCATTAATACCAGTTACTCCATCAAACACCATTAATACCAGTTACACCATCAAACGCCATTAATACCAGTTACACCATCAAACGCCATTAATACCAGTTACACCATCAAACACCATTAATACCAGTTACACCATTAATACCAGTTACACCATTAATACCAGTTACACCATCAAACACCATTAATACCAGTTACACCATCAAACGCCATTAATACCAGTTACACCATCAAACGCCATTAATACCAGTTACACCATCAAACGCCATTAATACCAGTTACACCATCAAACGCCATTAATACCAGTTACACCATCAAACGCCATTAATACCAGTTACACCATTAATACCAGTTACACCATTAATACCAGTTACACCATCAAACACCATTAATACCAGTTACACCATCAAACGCCATTAATACCAGTTACACCATCAAACGCCATTAATACCAGTTACACCATTAATACCAGTTACACCATCAAACACCATTAATACCAGTTACACCATCAAACGCCATTAATACCAGTTACACCATCAAACACCATTAATACCAGTTACACCATTAATACCAGTTACACCATTAATACCAGTTACACCATCAAACACCATTAATACCAGTTACACCATCAAACGCCATTAATACCAGTTACACCATCAAACGCCATTAATACCAGTTACACCATTAATACCAGTTACACCATCAAACACCATTAATACCAGTTACACCATCAAACGCCATTAATACCAGTTACACCATCAAACACCATTAATACCAGTTACACCATCAAACACCATTAATACCAGTTACACCATCAAACACCATTAATACCAGTTACACCATCAAACGCCATTAATACCAGTTACACCATCAAACACCATTAATACCAGTTACACCATTAATACCAGTTACACCATCAAACGCCATTAATACCAGTTACACCATCAAACGCCATTAATACCAGTTACTCCATCAAACGCCATTAATACCAGTTACACCATCAAACGCCATTAATACCAGTTACACCATCAAACACCATTAATACCAGTTACACCATCAAACACCATTAATACCAGTTACACCATCAAACACCATTAATACCAGTTACACCATCAAACACCATTAATACCAGTTACTCCATCAAACGCCATTAATACCAGTTACACCATCAAACACCATTAATACCAGTTACACCATCAAACACCATTAATACCAGTTACTCCATCAAACGCCATTAATACCAGTTACACCATCAAACGCCATTAATACCAGTTACACCATCAAACACCATTAATACCAGTTACACCATCAAACACCATTAATACCAGTTACACCATCAAACGCCATTAATACCAGTTACACCATCAAACACCATTAATACCAGTTACACCATTAATACCAGTTACACCATCAAACGCCATTAATACCAGTTACACCATCAAACGCCATTAATACCAGTTACACCATCAAACACCATTAATACCAGTTACACCATTAATACCAGTTACACCATCAAACGCCATTAATACCAGTTACACCATCAAACCCACCACCGTATGAACGTAGGACGGAAAACCAGTATCCATCATGGAGGACGTTGCTCCACCAGATTAAACTGCTCTAATGGTGACATGATATTGACAGAAAAATGGTTCTGTGGTTCTGGTTCTCTGGTTCTGTGGTTCTGTGGTTCTGGTTCTCTGGTTCTGTGGTTCTGTGGTTCTGTGGTTCTGGTTCTGGTTCTTACCTGACTGGCCTTCAGGATGTTGATCTGCTCCTCGTAGACGGTGTCTCTGTTCTTCTCCAGAAAGCCGTCACACTGATACTCCACCTGTCAGACAGCAGCTCAGTGAACGCCTCATCATACTAACATTTAATACAAACAGTAATCAATCATTAGAACATTAAAACATAACAAATGCAAATGTGTTCTAGCAGGAACCCAAAACACAAGTAAGAACCTGAAAATAAGCAGAACACTGGGGGATCAATTCACGATGTATCACGATCTCTAAACAGATGTTTTAATGTCAGAATGGATATATCTGCTTCATCTGAGTCTATGAGGACGCAGAAGGAAGTCACCGCTTTTATTGTGGTAGTCTGAGTAACGTGTCGTCATATCTTTTATTGTGGTAGTCTGAGTAACGTGTCGTCATATCTTTTATTGTGGTAGTCTGAGTAACGTGTCGTCATATCTTTTATTGTGGTAATCTGAGTAACGTGTCATCATGTCTTTTATTGTGGTAGTCTGAGTAACGTGACGTCATGTCTTTTATTGTGGTAGTCTGAGTAACGTGTCATCATGTCTTTTATTGTGGTAGTCTGAGTAACGTGACGTCATGTCTTTTATTGTGGTAGTCTGAGTAACGTGACGTCATATCCGTTCCGTATCCGTCAACCAAAACAAAGCTCAGAGAGTGTAAAACGTTGGAGGGTTGTCGTGGATACGACCTGCACCCTCCCATGTTAAATCCAGCGTGGTAAACACTACACATTAGGACCTGGACCAGGACCTGGACCTGGACCTGGACCTGGACCTGCACCTGGACCTGGACCAGGTGCTCTGCTCACCTCGTCAGCGAAGTGCAGGATGATGAAGGAGATGTTGGACATACGAGGTTTCTGGAAGTGAGCGCTGCTAGAGTGCTGCTTGTAGAGCTTCTGGGCCCAGTTCTGGTCCGTCCCCTTTGGCACCTGAAACAGGAAGTAGATTATATCATAATAATAATAATAATAATAATAACAGATCTGTTCCTCTAATGCTGCTCATCATCATCATCATCATCATCATCAGAGAACGTACTGACCTTACACTCCTCGTCCAGCAGGTCCAGGATGCCGAGTCGAGCCTCGATCAGGTCGATGCAGGGCTGGTTATCGTAGAAGTCGATCAGAGTCCAGGGGATCTGCTCCTTCATGTACTCCTCCTGCTCCAGCTTGAACACATGCTGAGGACACAAGACAACAACAACCATCAGCTCGTCTCCGTCTCCACTTCATATGAACACAGAATACAGAATACAGAATACAGAACAGGTTCAGGTTCAGGTTCAGGTTCAGGTTCAGGTTCAGGTTCAGGTTCAGGTTCAGGTGATCCACCAGAGAACAGGAGACTCACAGAGTTGAACTGCTGCTGGAGTTTCTCGTTGGCGTAGTTGATGCAGAACTGCTCAAAACTGTTGATGTCGAACGTCTCGAAGCTGCAGACAGAAGACAGAAGACAATCAGACAGAAGACAGAAGACAATCAGACAGAAGACAGAAGACAATCAGACAGAAGACAATCAGAAAGAAGACAGAAGACAATCAGACAGAAGACAGAAGACAATCAGACAGAAGACAGAAGACAGAAGACAATCAGACAGAAGACAATCAGAAAGAAGACAGAAGACAATCAGACAGAAGACAATCAGACAGAAGACAGAAGACAGAAGACAATCAGACAGAAGACAATCAGAAAGAAGACAGAAGACAATCAGACAGAAGACAATCAGACAGAAGACAGAAGACAGAAGACAGAAGACAATCAGACAGAAGACAATCAGAAAGAAGACAGAAGACAATCAGACAGAAGACAATCAGAAAGAAGACAGAAGACAATCAGACAGAAGACAGAAGACCATCGTCTCATCTCAACTCTTATTCTCAGGTTTCAGGTTTCAACTAATCGTGAACAGTTTCAGAGGAGAAGTCTGATAGATCTCAGGTTCCTCCAACAACTTTGATTAAATATGTTTCAAAAGAAAATCACACAAGTAAAAATAACCAGAGAATCTAAGACAGAAAAATAATAATAATAGTAATATATATATTTGTATTACACGGCTGTGTTGAATACTCGACTCTGATTGGTCAATCACAGCGTTCTATGGTCTGTTATTTCTTTATAACGGCCAGTTGCTACGTATAACAGACCGTTGCTACGTATAGCAGACCGTTGCTACGTATAACGGACCGTTGCTATGTATAACGGAACGTTGCTACGTATAACAGACCGTTGCTATGTATAACGGACCGTTGCTATGTATAACGGACCGTTGCTATGTATAACAGACCGTTGCTATGGGCGCAGCTCTGATGTGGGACTCTGGAGGACCGTTTTTGTGTCAGATTATTGATATCTTCAGTCAGTAGCCCTGTAATAAGCGTGATAATGAACAGCTAGCGGGTCATTGTTGTGTAATAAACCGTTGACGTGGTAGACCGACCGGTGCACATTAATGCAAAGTAATAAATGTCTCCGTCCGTCTCACCCGTAGATGTCCAGGACTCCGATGAAGGAGTGCTGTTTGGCGGAGGTGTGCAGGGCCTTGTTAATGTGCTCCACGATCCAGTCGAACATGCGAGCGTAGATGTGTTTGGCGAGCGCGTCGCGGGCGTTTTCCGCCTGCTTGCTGGACATGTTCTTCACGTAGGTCTCGGACGCCGTGACCAGCTTCCTGTGACAGAGCCAGTGCTCCATCTGCTGCAGCTCCACCCCCAGCAGCCTGCAGAAGTGCTGCAGGTGGAGGTCGTCTCCCTGAGACACACAACAACAACACACACACCTTCACCTGTTAGAGGGTGACATCACTCTGACCTGCTGTAACCACGCTGTAACCACGGTGACGTACCGAGACGTGACAGGACTCTCCGTCTCGCTCCGAGCAGATCTCGATGTTTCCCAGATGGAGGATGGAGGCAACGACTTTAAAGATGCTGCTCTGACTGCCTTCCTTTATCCCTGAAAACCACACGGACACGTTGGACACGTTGGACACATGGGGACTAATGAGTGAGATATGACTGTGTGGACCTGTCCTCACCCAGCAGCGAGAAGGCCTCTTTGGTCTTCTTTAGGTCGTCAGCGTCGTTCACGCCCTCGATGAAGATGTTCTCCCCCAGAGACGTGAAGGTGAAATCTTCGGCGCTGGCTGAGCGACAAGAACGAATCAGAAGATCAAGTCAACGGATGGATTCAGACACTTTGATGATAAAACACTGAGAGAGGGAGCTGCTGCAGAGAAACAATGAATGAATGAATTAAAGTGTCAACGGTTGGTACCGACGGATTCATCAGGTTCTCTATCAGAGACAGACCAGCTGGTCAGGAAGGAGGATTAATAACGCTCCAACGTTGGGCTTAATGTTAGCAAGAAAAAATCATCATATCCATTTACAAAGGGGTCCCTTGACCTCTGACCTGTGACCATGTCCGTAAAATGTCTTAAACAAAAGTTCAAAAAAGGTCCTAAATATATCTTAACAAAAAGGTCCAAAGAATTTCCCAAAATATCCTAAAAAAGATTAAAAAAATGACCACAAAAATTAGATAATTTTTAAAAAAAAAAAATCATATATATCACGTTATATTTGACAGCTCTAGTACATTTAACAAAAGTTGTTTACCTCATTTAAATTTCCTCACATCTCCTGTTACTAACTGTAGTAGTACATAGAGCAGTAATGTAGTAGTACAGACGTAGGCACAATTGTTGGTACCCTTCCGTTAAAGAAAGAAAAACCCACAATAGTCACTGAAATAACTTGAAACTGACAAAAGTAATAATAAATAAAAATTTACTGAAAATGAACTAATGAAAATCAGACATTGTTTTTGAATTATGGTTCAACAGAATCATTTTAAAAAACAAACTAATGAAACTGGCCTGGACAAAAATGATGGTACCCCTAGAAAAGATGTAAAATAGTTTGACCATAGGGACATATTAAACTAAGGTGTGTCCTGTAAATAGCATCACAGGTATCTTCAAACTTGTAATCAGTCAGTCTGCCTATTTAAAGGGTGAAAAGTAGTCACTGTGCTGTTTGGCATCATGGTGTGTACCACACTGAACATGGACCACATACCACACTGAACATGGACCACAGAAAGCTAAGGAGAGAGTTGTCTCAGGAGATCAGAAAGAACATTATAGACCTTCATGTTAAAGGTAAAGGCTATAAGACCATCTCCAAGCAGCTTGATGTTCCTGTGACTACAGCTGCACATATTATTCAGAAGTTTAAGGTCCATGGGACTGTAGCCAACCTCCCTGGACGTGGCCGCAAGAGGAAAATTGATGACATATTGAAGAGACGGATAATACGAATGGTAACCAAAGAGCCCAGAACAACTTCCAAAGAGATTAGAGGTGAACTCCAAGGTCAAAGTACATCAGTGTCAGATCGCACCATCCGTCACTGTTTGAGCCAAAGTGGACTTAATGGAAGACGACCCAGGAGAACACCAAATCATAAAAAAGCGAGACTGGAATTTTCCAAAATGCATATTGACAAGCCACAAAGCTTCTGGGAGAATGTCCTTTGGACAGATGAGACAAAACTGGAGCTTTTTGGCAAGTCACATCAGCTCTATGTTCACAGACGAAGAGATGAAGCATCCAAAGAAAAGAACACTGTACCTAATGTGAAACATGGAGGAGGCTCGGTTATGTTATGGGGCTGCTTTGTTGCATCTGGCACAGGGTGTCTTGAATCTGTGCAGGGTGCAATGAAATCTCAAGACTATCAAGGCATTCTGGAGCGAAATGTGCTGCCCAGTGTCAGAAAGCTTGGTCTCAGTTGCAGGTCATGGGTCCTCAAACAGGATAATGACCCAAAACACAGCTAAAAACACCCAAGAATGGCTAAGAACTAAACATTGGACTATTCTGAAGTGGTCTTCTATGAGCCCTGATCTAAATCCTATTGAACATCTGTGGAAGGAGCTGAAACATGCAGTCTGGAGAAGGCACCCTTCAAACCTGAGACAGCTGGAGCAGTTTGCTCACGAGGAGTGGGCCAACATACCTGTCGACAGGTGCAGAAATCTCATTGAGAGTTACAGAAATCACTTGATTGCAGTGATTGCCTCAAAAGGTTGTGCAACAAAATATTAAGTTAAGGGTACCATCATTTTTGTCTAGGCCAGTTTCATTAGTTTGTTTTTTTAAATGATTCTGCTGAACCATAATTCAAAAACAATATCTGATTTTCATTAGTTCATTTTCAGTGAATTTTTATTTATTATTACTTTTGTCAGTTTCAAGTTATTTCAGTGACCATTGTTGGTTTTTCTCTCTTTAACGGAAGGGTACCAACAATTTTGCCTACGTCTGTACATAGAGCAGTAACGTAGTAGTACATAGAGCAGTAACGTAGTAGTACTCACTGAGGCTGAGGTCTCTGAACTCTGGGAGACTGGAGGAGGCACACAGCTGGTAGAAGATGTGATAATTTCTCTCATCTTCAGCCTGACAGACGTTTAAACACAGAAATCAGTCACACAGAGAAACAACCTGATATAAGTCTGATATAAGTCTGATATAAGTCTGATATAAGTCTGATTAAAGTCTGATATAAGTCTGATATAAGTCTGATATAAGTCTGATATAAATCTGATTAAAGTCTGATATAAGTCTGATATAAGTCTGATATAAGTCTGATATAAATCTGATTAAAGTCTGATATAAGTCTGATATAAGTCTGATATAAATCTGATTAAAGTCTGATATAAGTCTGATATAAGTCTGATATAAATCTGATTAAAGTCTGATATAAGTCTGATATAAGTCTGATGAACTGAATCCTCCCACCTGGAACACCACCCTGGACTTCTCCAGCAGGTAGGTCCTCATGTTGGCTCCGATGATGTTGTAATGGCGGCTGAAGCCGATCTGGATGTACTTCCCAAAGCGACTGCTGTTGTCGTTCCGAGTGGTTTTAGCGTTTCCGATAGCCTGATGAGAGAGGACGGTGTCGTCAGCGTAACGTAACACAGAGAGCTGGGAGGTGGAGCCAGGCTAGCTGTTTCCCTCCGTCTCCAGTCTTTATGCTAAGCTAAGCAGCCGCTGGCGTTAGAGTGGACTGAAGGAGAAGAAGAGGAGTGACCTCCACTGACCTCCATGATGGGGCTGGAGGCGAGCACCTTCTCCTCCACGTTAGTGTCGTTAGCCGAGCCGCCCACCGTGGCGAAGAAACGCATGGCGTACTTCGCAGAAACCGTCTTCCCTGCTCCGGATTCTCCGCTCACGATGATGGACTGATTCCTCTCGTCTCTGCAGGACAGACACAAGAAGAGGAGAAGAAGAAGAAGAAGAAGAAGAAGAAGAAGACGGAGAAGAAATTACAAATTTATTATTATATAACGTGTGTATTTATACACATTAACCTGTGTATATATATATCAGTTAATGTGTGTATTTATACCAGTCAACGCGTGTGTATTAACGTGTTTTTTATAAACAGTGATCATGTGATCTGACCTGGCCATCTGCTTGTACGCCTCCTCAGCCACAGCAAAGATATGAGGGTCCATGTCGCCCATGTTCTGACCGCTGTAGGCCCGGATCACCTCCTCGCCGTAGATCTGCAGCTGGTCGTACGGGTTGATGGCCACCAGCACGATCCCTGCATGCACACGCACACACACACACACACACACACACACACACACACACACACACACACACACACACACACACACACACACACACACACACACACACACACACACACACACACAAAGTTTGAAGTGTACGCTATCTTTAGAATATACATATCATACAGTAACAGATGCTGGACGCTGACTGACCGCAGTATGTGTAGATGTGGTTGGGCTCCAGGAAGCGGACCTTGAGGTTGTGCAGGACGGCGGGTTCATGCAGGTAGCTGAGCGCCGTGAGGTCATTCTCCCCCACCAGGATGTCGGGGTTACGCAGGAAAGGAAGAGGGTTACTCTTCGGACCCACGGGGTACTCCAGAGGCTGAGGACGGGAGGACGTCATCAATACGTCATCAATACGTCATCAATATTAACAATGACCATATACAGAACATCTAACAGGTCTAGAGAGTGTTTGTTCTCTCTGATTAAAATAAAAAGATAAAAAATAGATTCTGTATCTATGTGGAGGACGGATAATAAATATAATAACAAATAAATAAATATGCCATTAAATGTAAATAAAATATTGAAAATAAATGTAGGCATTCATTTATTGATAAAATGTGAAATAATTGACATTTCTGTTTTAGTTTGCTTCTTTAAATATATATCCCCTATCTATCTACTCTTCTATTTAATTTTCCCTTTTATTTATTTTATTTACTTTTAAATCTATTTATTTATTGTAAAATGTATTTATTCATTTTTAATTCTCCTCAGCTCTTGCGTTCTCTGACCGGTACAGGTGTGCAGTAAGTAAATAGTAATACAAAGATAAATAAATATAGAAGCACATTAAATTAAAAAGTTAAATTCTGTATCTATATGGAGGACAAAACCTGCCAAAATAATAAATAAATGACTCGATGAATAAATAAATATACCATTAAATGAAAAAAATATATATTAAAAATAAATGTAGGCATTAATTTATTGATAAAATGTGACATAAATTGATACTTCTGTTTTAATGCGCTTCTTTATTTATTTATCTTTGTATTAATTACTACTTACTCGGAGAAGAATTCATAATGACTAAAAACATTTAATACTATTTTCTAAATAAATACAAAAATAAATACATTTAAAAGTTAATACAAATAAATAAATATATAAAAGGGAAATTAAATAGAAGAGTAGATAGATAGGGGATATATATTTAAAGAAGCAAATTGAAACAGAAATGTCAATTATTTCACATTTGATCAATAAATCAATGGGTACATTTATCTTTAATATTATTTTTGGTTCATTTAATGGCATATTTATTTATTCATCGAGTCATTTATTTATTTTGGCAGGTTTTGTCCTCCATACATACAACAGCGGTTTATAGTGTGTTTGTTAAATACCGTCTCATCCTCTAGCTTGAGGTGAAGGATGGACTCTCCTTCTTTATAGTCTCTGATGATCTCTGCAGCCTTCCACACCTCCTCCGGGTCGGGGATCCAGACCCGGGTGTACTGAAACACAACAACAACAAGACATGATGATGATCACCGTCGAGGAATACAATCAAACCTTCCATACTCTGTGTTATAGGATTTAGTTAGTCATCATGAAACATGGAACAACAGATCCGATCTCAGTCCGTCTCCACGGCAACGAGGAATAATGAGTTTTTATCTGCAGATTAACGGAGTTTCTGCTCCTGATCCAACGCCTCGTTAACTTCACTCATTATTGTTTCTGAGACAAAAAACTTCAACGCTTCGACCCTGAACGATGAACGTCTGACATCTGAGTCACGTTCAAGTCAACTAAACTCAAGTCACTAAATATAATCTATTTGATTCGTGTTCATAGACACAGATTTCCTTTTTATTAGTGACGCTCAGCACGACTTTCAACAACGTACGAGGACTAAAAACACAGAAACGTGTCACTAATAGGAACCTGCTGGTGGCGCTGGAGGGAAAGTCACCAGAGTCATGAGTATTCATCCTCTGAGGAACATGAATGGCTGAACATCATCATCTCATGATGATCCTTCAGTGGCTGTATGATGAATGTTTACATCCTCCTGTATCAGCTGGTTAACAGACTGTTTGTTTCTCTCACATCGTCAGCGAGCTGTGAGCAGATTATCTGCTGAGTCATGAAGAACAATACAGAGTGCTGAGTCAGCACGCGGTGTTGAGATGAATAATCTTCAGCAGCTTCAGAGGAGGAGATGTTCCTGCTGCTACACGCCAACATGTGAAGAAGAGAGTACTGGTACTGATTTCAGTCCACTTCAAGCAGCGGATACTGATCATCCAACACACACTGATCTGATCATCCAACACACACTGATCTGATCATCCAACACACACTGATCTGATCATCCAACACACACTGATGCTGATCCGTCTGTCAAGATCAACTACTGATCTCAGCTCAGCTCTGAGGATCTTCATCATCATCATCATCATATGAGGATGTGGTTCATTAGGATTAGGGATGGTCCGATACTGTGTTCATGTACTCGTACTCGCAAAACGGCTCCGATACCACTTTACAGCAGCGTGACGCTAACCTCTCGTCACCATCTTTCGGGTCCTCACGCACGCGTTCACGCTCCACCTCCCCGACGGTGCGGGTGAGACGGGCCAGGGTGCGCCCGACCCCGCTGGGCCGGGATCCCACCTCAGCCGGCGCGCACCGACCCTCACTTTCATTGCTCCCCGGGGTTTTGCTTACACCCTCTGACTCGCGCGTGCGTTAGACTCCTTGGTCCATGTTTCAAGACGGGTCGGGTGGGTTGCAGACATCGCCGCAGGACCCTGGCGCCTTTTACGTGGGCCGAGCCCCGCCCTGGGGGCACGACGCAGTTAGGACGCACCGAGGACAATCCATCCCGGTGACGCTTTGTCCACGGCCCCGGGAAGCACCTTCCCCCCGAGCCTTTCCAAGCCGACCTAGAGCCGGTGGCGACGCACCGCCTCGTATGCGGGACTCCCCAGCCTGCCGTGTGTCCTCACACCCTCCAGCTGGCTGTTAACGAGGCTCTTTAGGCTCAGAGAAGTACTCGTATCGGTACTCGTATCGGTACTCATATCAGTACTCGGTATCGGAGAGTACCACATGTAAGTACTTGTACTCGGTCTGATAAACGGCGGTATCGGTGCATCTCTAGTTAGGAAGCTTCAAACAGGAACTTCCTCCTTCCAACAGACAACCTGACACATGAAGCAGTTCATTATTAATGTTCTGTTGTTATTATTAATAACCATCAGATACCTGAGCTCAGCTCACCTGAGGATGATGACATCACCATCTGCAGCTTTAATGCAAATCTGCTTCACAGAAACCAGAGTCATTTGAATAAAAACAGTTTCCTGTTTGAGGTCACCTGAAACCCTTCTCTCTCTCTCTCTCTCTCTCTCTCTCTCTCTCTCTCTCTCTCTCTCTCTCTCTCTCTCTCTCTCTCTCTCTCTCTCTCTCTCTCTCTCTCTCTCTCTCTCTCTCTCTCTCTCTCTCTCTCTCTCTCTCTCTCTCTCTCTCTCTCTCTCTCTCTCTCTCTCTCTCTCTCTCTCTCTCTCTCTCTCTCTCTCTCTCTCTCTCTCTCTCTCTCTCTCTCTCTCTCTCTCTCTCTCTCTCCTCTCTCTCTCAAGTTGTTCTAGTCATAAATCAGAAATAAACATGAACTTATTAATTATTTAAAATAAATTATGAAAGTGTTTAGAACATGATGATAGAAGGATATGATGTCATCCTCATGCTCTATTATGTCTCATAAATTGATTCCTTTTGTTCCACAGATTTGGTGCTAAATTTAACCATTTGTTTACCACTGGATAATTGATCAACATGATCAATAATCCTTCCAGAATACCACATTAAGACACCGAGACCTCGAGGAACACCAGAGAAGAAGACATGCTGGGATTTGGGATCAAAAAAACTTTTGACATTTTGTAGATTTCTGCAACACTACACCGTTTATATAGGAGACAATAACACATTTATACTGCATGTGATGATCATAAAGTGGGCATGTCTGTAAAGGGGAGACTCGTGGGTACCCATAGAACCTATTTACATTCACTGATCTGGAGGTCAGAGGTCAAGGGACCCCTTTGAACATGGACATGACAGTTTGTCCTCTCCAACATTTAGTGTTAGTTTGGAGCGTTATTTAACCTCCTTCATGACCAGCTAGTCTGACCTGGTTGGTACCGATGGATTCATCAGGTTCTCTAGTTTACTATGACACCAGGATCACACTTTCTTTCTGCCTTTCTTTTGAACAACTTTCGGACATTTTTTGGGGACTTTTTTCAGACTTTTTTTCGGAACGTTTTTGGACTTTTATTTCATTCAAAAACCCCTCACACATTCACATCTCTGGAGGTGAGAGGTAGGAGGTAGGAGGTGAGAGGTAGGAGGTAGGAGGTAGGAGGTAGGAGGATCCTTCCCTTTGAAAACAGGTTTTCCTCTCCAACATTCAGCCGAACATTGAGGAAGTGGTTCAACAGGTTCGGTATAAAGACGAACAGAAACACGTTAAATCACACGGATGAATTCATCCTGTCATCGTGTTTCACTGTGACGTCATTAAGATGAAGCAGAGAGTCCGTCTCGCTCTACAGGTGAGTCTCAGGTTACACACAGAGAGCTGTTTACAGGTGAGTCTCCGCCCACAGGAGGGAGGGGGGGGGGGACACTAGGTGTGTCGACAGGAAGTCACAGCGCTTCACCTGAACGAGGAACTTTGATCTGATGACGGAGGCAAGTTTCTACACAGAGGAAACTAAAGGTCACTGAGACCTCAGCAAACGCCTCAACACCTGTTCATAATAATAATAATAATATATATGAAATATAACATCTACCTGTTAATAATTATATTATAAGAATAATAATAATAATGAAATATAACCTCCACCTGTTAATAATAATAATATATATGAAATATAACGGAGCCGATCTACACAGTAAACATACTAGTAAGAGAAAAAAAAAAAAAAGAATCATAAATATAAAACAGAAATAAATAAAATAATTTCATTATTATTTTATTAATATGTTTATTTATTTATTTTTATCAACTTGTTTTTCAATTAATTCTGTATCTTTGTTTTCGCTCCATGTTTTTAATACCCGTGTTATTCATTTATTTTCTCTTGTGAAGCACTTTGTGCCGGTACTCGTTTTATTCGATTCCGTAACAGCACGGGAAAAAACAACAACCCGAGACGTGAAAGAAGGCCGCTGCTGCAGCGCCGCCTCCGCCTCAACTCAACACAGAAAACAAACAGCAAGAGTCGGTATGGAGGTTCTTTGTGTTCGAGGCGGAGTTACAGGAGTAATAATAGATTCGTTAAAACCAGTATGCGGTGCGGTAACGCTGGCGTCGTACTTTCCTTTCCAAAGAAGGAAATACTTCCAATTTAGCGAAGCAGCTCAAAGACAGACATCCAGACGATATGGTCTGTTTTAGATACTTGAAGGCTTCATGCCAATGTTCTGTTTTAATATGTTAACAGACGTTTCTTTTTATTTATTACTTAAAGGCCTCTGTTATTTGTAATGTTAACATGTTTTAAGAAAGGAGTGCGTGTTGAATTATATGGGATTTAATGTTTTTTTTGTTTATTTTACCGTGGTATGGAATTGGTATCGAGAATCGTGTAAATTCACTGGTGTTGGTATCGACTACTAGATTTCTACCGTGACATCCCTACTAGCTGAGTCAACGTTAACAGTGCTACGTTTGGAAATAAGTGAAAGACGTGTTGTTGTGTGTAAACTCTCCTGTTCTGAGAGGTTCAATTTCTGGTTTTATGAATGGAGTCTGGTGTCTTTGAAGAGAGAGATGTAACGGCTTCAGATCCCCGTCGAGGTGAAGCAGCTGTGGACGGAGCAGCAGAACAATAGACACCTAAAAGAATGAATATCAGTTTAAGTGTACGTTATATTTAGAATATTTTCACCTCGTCATCAGACAGCTCTTTCTGACGGGGAACTGAAGCTGTTATATCTCTCCAAAGCCACCAGACTCCATTCAGAAAACCAGTGATTTAAGCTCTCAGAACAGAAGAGCTGTTCTACCGCTGCATCCATCCAGTAGTCAGGTTGTGTTATTGTGTGACTCTCTGATTCACCGTCCTCTACTCTGCTCCGAGAGGTTAAATGACTGGTTTTGTGAATGGAGTCTGGTGTCTTTGAAGAGAGCGCTATAGAAGGAGGTCCTGAGCTGATACACAAACAGATGTAGGAGACATTAATCCCCCCCCTCCCCCCTACAGAGGGTCTCTGTGGTGTTTCAGGATAATCCCGTCCTACCAGACCCAGAACCTGTTGATCATGAGACACAAACAGCTGCTCCACTTCTCAACATGACGTCGTCCATCACTAAGAGACGAGACCATGACTCAGCAGAGTCTCAGACCTGAACACGGACCAGATGGACCTGCAGGATCTGGATTAGTATTCCGTCTCACGGCGGCTTTAAGTGGCCGACCGAGTCCAGCAGTAGGATTACTGAGCTGCTGCTGCTCCGCCTCCACATTACTCTATTACTACTGCTGCCAATCAATAACCAGAGCTGCCAATCAATAACCAGAGCTGCCAATCAATAACCAGGGCTGCCAATCAATCAATAACCAGGGCTGTCAATCAATCAATAACCAGGGCTACCAATCAATAACCAGGGCTGCCAATCAATCAATAACCAGGGCTGCCAATCAATAACCAGGGCTGCCAATCAATCAATAACCAGGGCTGTCAATCAATCAATAACCAGGGCTACCAATCAATAACCAGGGCTGCCAATCAATCAATAACCAGGGCTACCAATCAATAACCAGGGCTACCAATCAATAACCAGGGCTGTCAATCAATAACCAGGGCTGCCAATCAATCAATAACCAGGGCTACCAATCAATAACCAGGGCTGCCAATCAATAACCAGGGCTGTCAATCAATAACCAGGGCTGCCAATCAACAACCAGGGCTGTCAATCAATAACCAGGACTGCCAATCAATCAATAACCAGGGCTACCAATCAATAACCAGGGCTACCAATCAATAACCAGGGCTGCCAATCAATAACCAGGGCTGCCAATCAATAACCAGGGCTGTCAATCAATCAACATATTTAATCAGGATTAACTGAATCACACAAACCCACATGTTGTATCTGTTCATAATGAACCTTAAAGGAGATCAGTCCAGGATTTAATCCTCTTATCAACATGGACTAATATGATGCTTTATGTAAATCAATCAATCAATCAATCAATCAATCAATCGTATCAGAAAATAGTGAAAAGTTTCCAAACTGACGTCTTCAATGTGTTTGATCTGTTCCACCAGTTTATAATCAAACAGAAGAAGAAGATGAAGAGAAAGAAGAAGAAGGACGAGGAGGAGGAGATGAAGGAGCTGTAAACAGTGATTCAGTATTAAGGAGACATTAAAAATAGCCAAAATAATACAACTAATTTACTACCACAGATATATATATACAGACGTAGGCAAAATTGTTGGTACCCTTCCGTTAAAGAGAGAAAAACCAACAATGGTCACTGAAATAACTTGAAACTGACAAAAGTAATAATAAATAAAAATTCACTGAAAATGAACTAATGAAAATCAGATATTGTTTTTGAATTATGGTTCAGCAGAATCATTTTAAAAAACAAACTAATGAAACTGGCCTAGACAAAAATGATGGTAACATTAACTTAATATTTTGTTGCACAACCTTTTGAGGCAATCACTGCAATCAAGTGATTTCTGTAACTCTCAATGAGACTTCTGCACCTGTCCACAGGTATGTTGGCCCACTCCTCGTGAGCAAACTGCTCCAGCTGTCTCAGGTTTGAAGGGTGCCTTCTCCAGACAGCATGTTTCAGCTCCTTCCACAGATGTTCAATAGGATTTAGATCAGGGCTCATAGAAGGTCACTTCAGAACAGTCCAATGTTTTGTTCTTAGCCATTCTTGGGTGTTTTTAGCTGTGTTTTGGGTCATTATCCTGTTTGAGGACCCATGACCTGCGACTGAGACCAAGCTTTCTGACACTGGGCAGCACATTTCGCTCCAGAATGCCTTGATAGTCTTGAGATTTCATTGCACCCTGCACAGATTCAAGACACCCTGTGCCAGATGCAACAAAGCAGCCCCATAACATAACCGAGCCTCCTCCATGTTTCACATTAGGTACAGTGTTCTTTTCTTTGGATGCTTCATCTCTTCGTCTGTGAACATAGAGCTGATGTGACTTGCCAAAAAGCTCCAGTTTTGTCTCATCTGTCCAAAGGACATTCTCCCAGAAGCTTTGTGGCTTGTCAATATGCATTTTGGAAAATTCCAGTCTCGCTTTTTTATGATTTAGTGTCCTCCTGGGTTGTCTTCCATTAAGTCCACTTTGGCTCAAACAGTGACGATGGTGCGATCTGACACTGATGTACCTTGACCTTGGAGTTCACCTCTAATCTCTTTGGAAGTTGTTCTGGGCTCTTTGGTTACCATTCGTATTATCCGTCTCTTCAATATGTCATCAATTTTCCTCTTGCGGCCACGTCCAGGGAGGTTGGCTACAGTCCCATGGACCTTAAACTTCTGAATAATATGTGCAGCTGTAGTCACAGGAACATCAGGCTGCTTGGAGATGGTCTTATAGCCTTTACCTTTAACATGAAGGTCTATAATGTTCTTTCTGATCTCCTGAGACAACTCTCTCCTTAGCTTTCTGTGGTCCATGTTCAGTGTGGTACACACCATGACACCAAACAGCACAGTGACTACTTTTCACCCTTTAAATAGGCAGACTGACTGATTACAAGTTTGAAGATACCTGTGATGCTATTTACAGGACACACCTTAGTTTAACATGTCCCTATGGTCAAACTATTTTACATCTTTTCTAGGGCTACCATCATTTTTTGTCCAGGTCAGTTTTATTAGTTTGTTTTTTAAAATGATTCTGTTGAACCAAAATTCAAAAACAATATCTGATTTTCATTAGTTAATTTTCAGTGAATTTTTATTTATTATTACTTTTGTCAGTTTCAAATTATTTCAGTGACTATTGTGGGTTTTTCTCTCTTTAACAGAAGGGTACCAACAACTTTGCCTACGTCTGTATATAGATATAGATATATAGATATATAGATATAGATATATAGATATAGATACATTAATAGGAAACATAATGATGATGAATGATTATTTTCTGTTTTAGTGAATCACAAATCAAACAGTGACTTTAAATCCAACATTAACAGAGTTCACTGAACACACAGACACACGCACGCACACACACGCACACACACACACACAGTCACCAAATCACTCAGAAATACTTATTAAAATAATGTAAACTAGTCAGTCTGTCAACATGAAGCCTGATATCAGACTGCATCATGAACACAACCAACTCGGTCTGAGCAGCTCCGCGACGTGTTGAACTCCATTCACAAATATGTAAATTTAATATTAAAGTGTCTTAAAGCTAAAAACTTTAAAACCCGGTTACACACAGAGACTCTGCTCGGTCCTCTGGTTCATTCGGCTCACATATAATCCACCAACCGGCTGTGATACAGATGTTATTTAACGTGTTGTCACTACAGAAGACGTTACCGGGATACTGAGAACAGGTGATTCAACACGCTAAAGCTCCATAAAATAACATGAAGTCTGGTTCAGGTTGATTTAGATCAGTAGACATGAAAACTGTTTATTGTATTATATGTTATGTGTCCTTGTATATTTACTATATTACTTCTTATATTTTGTTATTATATTTCACATTTAGGAATCACGTCTGAGCAGCTCCTACACCTGCCCGCTCTGTGAGGTGCTGAACTTCATTCAAAAAACAGTATATTTAAAGTACTTTTACTATTAAAAGTGTTTTAATGTTGAAAACTTTACAACCCGGTTACACACAGAGACTCTGCTCGGTCCTCTGGTTCATTCGGCTCACATATAATCCACCAACCGGCTGTGATACAGATGTTATTTAACGTGTTGTCACTACAGAAGACGTTACCGGTACACTGTGAACAGGTGAGTCAACACGCTAAAGTTGCATAAAATAACATGAAGTCTGGTTCAGGTCGACCTGAGAGCTGTTTGTTTGTTAACGGGAGTTAGTTGTTGTTGGTGAACCGGAGAACCGGAGAACCGGGGAGCAGCAGCGGGAGAGAGACGGGAGAGTGACTGTAGAGAGCAGGTACAGAGTGACGTCAGAGTGTTTTACAGGTAAAGGGACTCACCTTTGTGAACAACTCGTTCACCGACATGATCCCGACGGCTCGAGCTCCAAACTCCGGTCACTAACATCCCATAATAACCTCTACCGGAACTCTCTGCGTTTAAACCAGACCAGGTGAACCAGGACCAGGTGAACCAGGTGAGACTCCGGACAGGTGTCACGGTCCGGACAGGTGAGTCCCCGGTGGAGTTTCGGTCAGTTCGGAGTCCGTAAAGCCTCGTGTGTTTCCGGTGGCGGCAGGTGTTCTCTCAGGTAATCAGACCGCCTGGTTACCGTGGCAACACACTTTAATCCGACACGTTTAAAACCGTTAAAACCGTTAAAACCGTTAAAACCCGGTAATGATCCGGTAAAGAAATAAAACAACTGGCTGCAGAATGAAGACTTCCGGAAAACACGAAGAGAATCTGATTGGCTGTTTCCTGTTTCTACTGTTCACACGCACACACACGCACACGCACACAAACAGACGCACACACCAACTGCTACTGCAACACAGGTTCTCAACATGAGGGTCGCGACCCCACAGACGGTCCCCAGGATCAATCTGAGGGGTGCACAGTGAGTTAGATTAACCCTTAAAGGGACTGTTAGTAAGAATCATAATGTGTTGTTAACAGCTTCAGCTGTGGCCGTTAAGTCAACTAGAGTCAGCGTCCTGTTGCTGGCGCTTGTGCTCGCTCTACATAGACGTGAAGGAGCATCGCTCAACACAGTGAGGAGACACACGTCAGCTAAAAGCACAATATCACTCTATATTTCAGCTGCTTGGCAGTAATGTTAGCTGACCAGACCAAGGTCTCTCCATGAATCAATGCTGATCCTAGTGTTGGCTTTTCCCGCCTCGGCCTCCCGACCGCGGCCGGAGGGAACGGGGGAGACGATAACGTTTCTCTCTGCGGAGCCCCGTCACTTCACCAGACACGGGAAACCTCTGTTGGTCTGGAGGAGCTGCAGCAGTTATTTCTGCACAAACGTCCACTGAACATTCACTAGATATTCTCAGAGCTAAACTAACTCTGCTGCAGTGTGGAGTGAGCAGCATGCACGGGAGAGGTGGAGAGAGAGAGAGAGAAGGAGCACGGTGTGTGAGTGAAGGCAGGCAGAGGAGCAGAGGAGCAGAGGAGCAGAGGAGCAGAGACTCTGGACACACGCGAGCGGCATGTGTCCCGACCCGGTACATTTATACACTTAAAAAGTTACCAACAGTCCCTTTAATTAATCATTAAAAACAATAATAATAAAAAAAATTATATTCTTATATTAACCATTAATTAATCATTAGAAACAATATATAAATATAATATATATATATAATATTTTGTTTACATACATAAATAAATAAAATGTATATATATTACATTATATTAAATATTTTATCAATCGATTAAAATATAGAATCACTATTAATCACATGATTGTCTATAGTTAATCGCAAATTAATCCCACATTTATTATCTGTTCAAATTGTACCTTAAAGGGAGATTTAGTTCTTATATTTTACTATATTTTATTGTATTTTATATGTCCTTGTGTATTTACTATTTATTTTCTTTCTAAAACTATTGTGACAATAAACATCTTGAATCTTTATTTTATTGTTGTCATTGGTGCTATAAATATATATATATATAAGATTGTGTATACATATAAAAAATACATTTTAATACATAAATATATATATAAATAAATATAGATATAATTATATTTATATTTTAAATTATTTATTTTATTATTTAATCGCAAATTTATCTCACATGTTGTATCTGTTCTAAATGAACCTTAAAGGAGATTAGTCCAGTATTTAATCCTCTTATCAATGTGGAAATGGACAAATATGCTGCTTTATGTAAATGTATGTATATAATTATTATTGTAAATCAATGAACAACACAGATCAATGACAGATATTGATCCAGAAACCCTCACAGGTACTGCATTTAGCATAAAACAATATGCTCCAATCATAACATGTCAAACTGCAGCCCAACAGGCAACAACAGCTGTCAGTGTGTCAGTGTGCTGACTTGACTATGACTTGCCCCAAACTGCATGTGATGATCATAAAGTGGGCATGTCTGTAAAGGGGAGACTCGTGGGTACCCATAGAACCCATTTACATTCACTGATCTGGAGGTCAGAGGTCAAGGGACCCCTTTGAAAATGGACATGACAGTTTGTCCTCTCCAACATTTAGTAGTTAAAATGTAATTTAATAGTTGACAGCTGATGGATTAATGGCTGCTCTCTGCTGAGTAATAAAGATATCCAGGAGACAGAGACTTTATATTCAGGGCCAGTTTAAGGCATAGGACGTCTAGGGCTAGGGTGCCACCTTCTGGAGGGCGCTGGTCGCACTCATAAATAAATCAAAAACAAAATAAGTAGGCAAGCAAGTAAGTAAATAAATAAATAACCAAATAAATAAAGAAAGCAAGTAAATAAATATATTTTTTAAATAAATAAATAAAGTAAGTAAGTAAGCAAGCAAGTAAATAAATGAATAAATACAAAATAAATAAAATAAAAAAAATTAATTAAAAAAAATAAGTAGGCAAGCAAGTAAGTAAATAAATAAATAAATGAATAAAGTAAGTAAGCAAGTAAGTAAATAAATAAATAAAGAACTGAATAAGTAAATAAATAAATAAATAAAAATGCCAGTGGGCGCCCTTCCTCTTTTACTGCATTGAAATAGTAATTAAATACATAAATGAATAAATAAATACACTTTTCTCTCCTGTAACTCTCGTTGTGAAACTGACTGAACACTTTGAAGCCAACAATATCAGGAACCAGTAGTTTATTAATATTATAATAAATAGTTATTTATGAAAATAAAAGTCTTAACGTTTTGTCTTAACCCCGTTGTGATGTCTTCTGTTCAGGGGGTTGATTATATACAGTACATAATAGACCTCACCTAGCTAGTATCACTACTGTACTTTGACTTAAAGGTTGAATACTTCCTACAACGTCACAGCGTCCACAGAGGAGTCTGATCTCTGATCTCTGATCTGTGACCTCTGATCTGTGATAATGAGCTGTTCCAGGAAAGAGAGATGAAAGGAGCGTTACCTGGGTGTAAGGGTAATAATCACCGGTCATCCTCTTCAGGGTAATCAATACATCAATACATCAATAGATCAATAGATCGTCATGTGTGCTCCGGCTCGGTGTGCTGCATTAGATCATCTGACTGTGAAGCAGATCTCAGACCTGTCTGAGCACAACTACAGCTCTTACATCAGGTAATGAGTCCACTCCCCACCACTCCCTCTGCAGGTATGAGGAGCTGTTTACCTGGCCGACAGGTAGCTGCTGCTACAACACACACACACACACACACACACTCCTGTATGATGGGTCAGAGAACAGGTGTGTGTTCATGGTGTCTACAGCTGCTGGGTGCACTGGGAGGAAAGGTGAGCAGACATTCATGTTCCCTTCAGGATGAACCCTGTAAACATCCTCTGAGCTTCTCTCCAGCTGCCTCTCAGCTGATCCCTCACCTGTCTGCCAGGTACAGGCTGTGATTGGCCTGAAGTCACATGACCTCATACCCATCTCCTGTATGTGTGGCTGCCTCATTGGCTGATATGTAAAGTCATAATCAGCTGTTATG
The DNA here is from genome assembly GCA_036937225.1 of Sebastes paucispinis. NCBI lineage: Eukaryota > Metazoa > Chordata > Actinopteri > Perciformes > Sebastidae > Sebastes > Sebastes paucispinis. The sequence continues at coordinate 33,811,797 of JAUPFX010000011.1, forward strand.
TTCTTCTTCTCTTCCTCAGTAATAATTATGATAATCATGTGAACATATTTCAGACATACTTCTGGTTCAGCTGCTCAGACGGATCAACGTCTCAACGTCTGGGTGAACAATCGCACGGCGTTCTATTCTCCATCTACTGAACTGAATAACATCTACTAATGAATTAATTAAAGAGGACGTTCTACAAGCTGAAAGCATCAAACAACATTCAGACACCTGAAAAATATCCAAAAACGATTAGTCAAATATGTGAAACAAATCTTAAAAATGAAAAACTAAAACTAAACTAAACAAAATCACATCCATTTGTAAAGAGGCTAAAATCACGAAAAAAACATACGGAAATATGTAAAAAATATCCCAAAATTCTGAGTAAAATCTTCTAAAACCAATATTGAAAAATATCCGGAAATTATTAGTAAAATATGTGAAAACTAAACAAAATAATCTTTTTGTAAAGAGGCTAAAAGCGTGACAAAAACATGATGTCGTCTATCAACAGTCTCCAGAAGAAACTCTGAGTGTGTCGGAGCTGCTGCAGTCTGGAGTGTGTGTGTGTGTGTGTGTGTGTGTGTGTGTTTCCTATTCAAAATAACTTTTAACAGGTCACTTTAAACATGTACAGAGGTATACAGGTAGGTACTGAGACCAGACCTGTCATGATGTCATGATGTCGTGATTTCATGATGTTGTGATGTCATGATGTCATGATGTCATGATGTCATGCTGTCATGATGTCATGATGTCATGCTGTCATGATGTCATGACTCGTAGCTCAGTGAGTCAGACTGATCCTGAATCAGTTCAGCTGCTGTTACCTCAAACAAACACTGATGATGATTCTTTCACAATAAAACACTGACGATTCTTTCACAATAAAACACTGATGATGAATCTTTCACAATAAAACACAGGATGCAGCAGGTTTCTCCTCCGTCTCCTTCAGCAAACACTGAGTCACCAGCCAGCACTACCACGTGATGCAACGTTCAGGGTGGAGATTTATTGTTTCAAACATCAACAGTCTGATGAAACTGGAGCTGTTTCCATAAGAAGTATAATATATGTATATTAAAAACAAACTCCTTTGATGAATAATGTATTTTTATCTTCACTTCTGACCTTTATGAGAATATCATCTGATAGTTAAAACATAGATTAGTTTTTACAACACCGAGCGGCTCGCTGGACTTTATCCTCTCCATGAATGTGTGATATGAGCAGCTCTGCTATAGTTCATCAGTGTGATGAGTGTCGTTGTGTTGTTGTGTGGCTGGATGTTGTGTTGTTGTGTGGCTGGATGTTGTGTTGTTGTGTGGCTGGATGTTGTGTTGTTGTGTGGCTGGATGTTGTGTTGTTGTGTGGCTGGATGTTGTGTTGTTGTGTGGCTGGATGTTGTGTTGTTGTGTGGCTGGATGTTGTGTTGTTGTGTGGCTGGATGTTGTGTTGTTGTGTGGCTGGATGTTGTGTTGTTGTGTGGCTGGATGTTGTGCTGGACGTGTTCTCAGAGGACTGAAGGTTAAATCTGACAGACTGTTTTTATTGAGAGAGTATCAGAGCACCGTGGTGTTTGGATGTTACTGTGTGAGGCGGTGTCTGGAGGCAGACCCGGAGGCAGACCTGGACCCCTCTGCTCGTCTGAATGGATGGGGGGGTGCGGCGGTGTGGGACGAGGGTCTGGAGAGGATCTGGTCCTTCCTCTGGTCGTACAGCTCCTGCTGGATCAGACCCTGCTGGTGTTCCCTCTCAGCCTGAGCTCTCTGCTCCACCCGGAGCTGCTGCTGCTGCTTCATCTGGGCCTCCAGGTCGGCCCGGTACTCCTCAGAGGACTGCTTCTGACTGGGGGGACCAACACAGACCAGGTCAGTCCACGATCTCACAGAGACCAGGTTGGTCCACGATCTCACAGAGACCAGGTCAGTCCACGATCTCACAGAGACCAGGTCAGTCAGCGATCTCACAGAGACCAGGTCAGTCCGTGGTCTCAAAGAGACCAGGTCAGTCAGCGATCTCACAGAGACCAGGTCAGTCCGTGGTCTCAAAGAGACCAGGTCAGTCAGCGATCTCACAGAGACCAGGTCAGTCAGCGATCTCACAGAGACCAGGTCAGTCCGTGGTCTCACAGAGACCAGGTCAGTCCGTGATCTCACAGAGACCAGGTCAGTCCGTGGTCTCACAGAGACCAGGTCAGTCCGTGGTCTCACAGAGACCAGGTCAGTCCGTGGTCTCACAGAGACCAGGTCAGTCCGTGGTCTCACAGAGACAGGACGGAGATAAACATGTGAACACGTCTCCATGATGTTTGCTGACGTACCGTCTTTTCTGGTCCTCGTCCATCAGCTTCATGTCCTCCATCTGTCTGTCCAGCTTGTCTTTCTCTGAGGACAGCTCTGCTTGTCTCTCTATGTTCAGGTCCACTGCAGGGGACACATGTAAAGCTCAGTCTGGTGTTTTATCTCTCTATATTATTATATATATATTATATGATACGGTAATGAGTGGAGTGTTCTCACGTTTGTGTTGGAGCTGCAGACGGCGAGCCTCCATCACCTCCTCCATCAGTCTGTCTCTGGCCTCTCTCTGCAGCCGGCCCTGCTCCTCTCTCTTAGTCCACACCTCCTTCAGCTTCTCCTCTATCAGCTGCTCCGTCTCCTCCTCCTCCTTCTTCTGCTTCTGCAGCTCCTCAGATAGATACTGACGGTAGCTCCGCTGCTCCTCACGCAGCTCCGCCTCAACAACACACAGCAGCAACACACCATCATCTATATGCATCATATATATATAGTTAATGATTTATCTTTAAATTTACTTTTTATTCATTCATTTATTTATTTTTGCATTTATTTTTTATTGATTTATTTATTTTTGCATTTACTTTTTATTTATTTATTTATTTTTGCATTTTTCTTTTTCTTTATTTATTTTTGCATTTACTTTTTATTTATTTATTTTTGCATGTACTTTTTATTTATTTATTTTTGCACTTATTTTTTATTAATTAATTTATTTTTGCATTTACTTTTTTATTTATTTATTTATTTTTGCATTTACTTTTTTATTTATTTATTTATTTTTGCATTTAATTTTTATTTATTTATTTTTGCATTTACTTTTTATTTATTTATTTATTTATTTTTGCATTTATTTATTATGTGTACTTTTACTTTTGATACTTATATTACATTTTGTATATTCTTCATATTCAATTCAATTCAATTGAATACTAACCATCAGCTGCAAAATGAAATTAACTTAAAAAATGAATGTGTGTGTGTGTGTGTGTGTGTGTGTGTGTGTGTGTGTGTGTGTGTGTATGTATGTGTGTTTACCTTCCTGTGAGCAGCTTCCTGTTTGATGTCGGTCTCCTGTTGGAGCAGCGTCTGCAGGATGTTCATGTCCAGCTGCAGCTCGTCCTGCTGCTCTCTGGCCAGACGCTTCATCTTCATCCGTAGACCCTGATCCAGCTGCCTCCGTCTGCTCAGCTGGTCCTTCAGCTTCTGCTGCTGCTGACGCTGCAGCTGCAGCTGATGCATCTCCTGCTGCTGACGCTGCACAGCACAGAGACAAGTTTAAACCTTCATTCATTTAATCATGACAACACAAAACACCTCTGATAGCACTGAAATATTCATCTTTAAAACCAGCTTTTTTATTTAACAAATTCAGTCAGAAAGTTAAACTGTCTGAGGTTTCATTACATTACTGACAGATTACTATGGAGGACAGAACCTGACAAAATCAAAAATAAATCAATAAATAAATGACTCGATAAATGTAGCAAAAATAATATTAAAAATGAATGTAACTATTAATTAATTGATAAAATGTGACATGAATTGACATTTCTGTTTTAATTTGCTTCTTTATTTATTGATCTTTGTATTAATTCCCTTATTTATTTACTTTTATGTTTAATTTTCTCTTTTATTTATTTATGTGTTTATTTTTAATTAATTGTTAAATGTATTTATTTATTTTTGCATTTATTTGTCATTTATTTATTTTTGCATTTATATTTTTTAAATAATGAATTAATTTTTGCATTTATTTATTTTTTATTTATACTTGCATTTCATTTTTAATTAATTAATTAATTTTTGCATTTACTTTGTATTTATTTATTCATTTATTTCTGTATTTATTTTTAAATTAATTAACTTATTTTTACATTTATTTTATATTTATTTGTTTTTGCATTTATTATTTATTTGTTTATTTACTGTTTTTTGCATTATTATTTTTTGTTATTTACTTATTTTTTCATTTATTTTTTTCATTCATTTTTAAATTTATTTTGCATTTATTTATTTTTATTTGTTTATTTATTTTTGCACTTATTAATTTTTTTGTTTATTTACTTATTTTTACATTTATTTTCCAGTCATTTTTAAATTAACTAATTATTTTTTTCATTTAGTTTTGTATTTATTTAATCATTTGTGCATTTAATCTTAAATTATTGTATTTATTTTTGCATTAATCTTTTATTTATGTATTTATTTTTTTTTTTCATATTTTTTTCATATTTTTAAATATTTGTATTTACGCATTTATTTCTGTATTGATTTACCCTTTGCATTTCACCTCTTATTTATGGACAGAAGAGTTTGAGAAACACAAAAAAAAACCATAATGATATATAACAGACCATTATTACTGATATATAACTCTATAATGTAATGATATAGAACACTCTAATGTAATGATATATAACTCTATAGTGTAATGATATAGAACACTCTAATGTAATGATATATAACTCTATAGTGTAATGATATAGAACACTCTAATGTAATGATATATAACTCTATAGTGTAATGATATAGAACACTCTAATGTAATGATATATAACTCTATAATGTAATGATATAGAACACTCTAATGTAATGATATATAACTCTATAGTGTAATGATATAGAACACTCTAATGTAATGATATATAACTCTATAGTGTAATGATATAGAACACTCTAATGTAATGATATATAACTCTATAGTGTAATGATATAGAACACTCTAATGTAATGATATATAACTCTATAGTGTAATGATATAGAACACTCTAATGTAATGATATATAACTCTATAGTGTAATGATATAGAACACTCTAATGTAATGATATATAACTCTATAATGTAATGATATAGAACACTCTAATGTAATGATATATAACTCTATAGTGTAATGATATAGAACACTCTAATGTAATGATATATAACTCTATAGTGTAATGATATAGAACACTCTAATGTAATGATATATAACTCTATAGTGTAATGATATAGAACACTCTAATGTAATGATATATAACTCTATAGTGTAATGATATAGAACACTCTAATGTAATGATATATAACTCTATAGTGTAATGATATAGAACACTCTAATGTAATGATATATAACTCTATAGTGTAATGATATAGAACACTCTAATGTAATGATATATAACTCTATAGTGTAATGATATAGAACACTCTAATGTAATGATATATAACTCTATAGTGTAATGATATAGAACACTAATGTAATGATATATAACTCTATAGTGTAATGATATAGAACACTCTAATGTAATGATATATAACTCTATAGTGTAATGATATAGAACACTCTAATGTAATGATATATAACTCTATAGTGTAATGATATAGAACACTCTAATGTAATGATATATAACTCTATAGTGTAATGATATAGAACACTCTAATGTAATGATATATAACTCTAGTGTAATGATATAGAACACTCTAATGTAATGATATATAACTCTATAGTGTAATGATATAGAACACTCTAATGTAATGATATATAACTCTATAGTGTAATGATATAGAACACTCTAATGTAATGATATATAACTCTATAATGTAATGATATAGAACACTCTAATGTAATGATATATAATTCCATAGTGTAATGATATAGAACACTCTAATGTAATGATATATAACTCCATAGTGTAATGATATAGAACACTCTAATGTAATGATATATAACTCCATAGTGTAATGATATAGAACACTCTAATGTAATGATATATAACTCTATAGTGTAATGATATAGAACACTCTAATGTAATGATATATAACTCTATAGTGTAATGATATAGAACACTCTAATGTAATGATATATAACTCTATAGTGTAATGATATAGAACACTCTAATGTAATGATATATAACTCTATAGTGTAATGATATAGAACACTCTAATGTAATGATATATAACTCTATAGTGTAATGATATAGAACACTCTAATGTAATGATATATAACAGCGTGCAGTGTAATAATAAAGTATAACGGACCATGAGCGCTGCCTCCTCGTCTCGGAGGTCTCTCCTCTGCTGTCTCTGCTGCTCTGCTGCCTCCATCTGAGTCCTGATGGTGTCCAGCTGCTGCCGGTTCTTCTGCCGCTGTCCCTCCACTCTCTGCGTCTCCGTGTCCTCTTTAGCTCTCCGGTCGGCGTCCCACAGCTGCTCAAACATCTGCTTCTCCTGCTGCTGCTCCTCCAGCTGCTGCTGACGCCTCCTCACCTGAGCAGCTCGCTCACAACTCACCTGCTGCTCCATGACGAGGCTCTGGGCGCTCCGCAGCTCCTCACACCTCTCTCTACAACAAGTACAGCAGGTACTATTACTGTAGTACTAGTACCACACCTCTCTCTACAACAAGTACAGCAGGTACTATTACTGTAGTACTAGTACCACACCTCTCTCTACAACAAGTACAGCAGGTACTATTACTGTAGTACTAGTACCACACCTCTCTCTACAACAAGTACAGCAGGTACTATTACTGTAGTACTAGTACCACACCTCTCTCTACAACAAGTACAGCAGGTACTATTACTGTAGTACTAGTACCACACCTCTCTCTACAACAAGTACAGCAGGTACTATTACTGTAGTACTAGTACCACACTTCTCTCTACAACAAGTACTATTACTGTAGTACTTGTACTGTGTTTACCTGAAGAGCTGCTCCATCTTGTCCTCCACCAGCTGCTGTCTCTCTGTCTCTCGTCTGTCCTTCAGGGTTTTAGCTCGTTGTCTCATCTTCGCCTGTCTCTCCACCAACGTCTCCGTCCTCTCGTCCATCTCCTGCAGGAGCTGCTGCTGCTCCTCCTCCAGCAGGACACGCAGCCTGGAGACAGACAGGAGACAGACAGGAGACAGACAGGAGGAGACAGACAGGAGACAGACAGGAGGAGACAGGAGGAGACAGACAGGAGGAGACAGACAGGAGACAGACAGGAGGAGACAGACAGGAGACAGACAGGAGACAGACAGGAGGAGACAGGAGGAGACAGACAGGAGGAGACAGACAGGAGACAGACAGGAGACAGACAGGAGACAGACAGGAGGAGACAGACAGGAGGAGACAGGAGGAGACAGACAGGAGGAGACAGACAGGAGACAGACAGGAGACAGACAGGAGGAGACAGGAGACAGACAGGAGGAGACAGACAGGAGACAGACAGGAGACAGACAGGAGACAGACAGGAGGAGACAGGAGGAGACAGACAGGAGACAGACAGGAGACAGACAGGAGACAGACAGGAGGAGACAGACAGGAGACAGACAGGAGGAGACAGACAGGAGACAGACAGGAGACAGACAGGAGACAGACAGGAGACAGACAGGAGGAGACAGACAGGAGGAGACAGACAGGAGGAGACAGACAGGAGACAGACAGGAGACAGACAGGAGACAGACAGGAGGAGACAGACAGGAGACAGACAGGAGGAGACAGGAGGAGACAGGAGACAGACAGGAGACAGACAGGAGACAGACAGGAGGAGACAGACAGGAGACAGACAGGAGGAGACAGACAGGAGACAGACAGGAGACAGACAGGAGACAGACAGGAGGCAGACAGGAGGAGACAGACAGGAGACAGACAGGAGACAGACAGGAGACAGACAGGAGGAGACAGACAGAAGACAGACAGGAGACAGACAGGAGGAGACAGACAGGAGGAGACAGACAGGAGACAGACAGGAGGAGACAGACAGGAGGAGACAGACGGGAGACAGACAGGAGACAGACGGGAGACAGACAGGAGACAGACAGGAGACAGACAGGAGGAGACAGACAGGAGACAGACAGGAGGAGACAGACGGGAGACAGACAGGAGACAGACAGGAGACAGACAGGAGACAGACAGGAGGAGACAGACGGGAGACAGACAGGAGACAGACAGGAGGAGACAGACAGGAGGAGACAGACAGGAGACAGACAGGAGGAGACAGACAGGAGACAGACAGGAGGAGACAGACAGGAGACAGACAGGAGACAGACAGGAGACAGACAGGAGGAGACAGACGGGAGACAGACAGGAGACAGACAGGAGACAGACAGGAGACAGACAGGAGACAGACAGACAGAGACAGACAGACAGACAGAGAGACAGAGACAGAGAGACAGACAGAGAGACAGAGACAGACAGGAGACAGACAGGAGGAGACAGACAGGAGACAGACAGGAGGAGACAGACAGGAGGAGACAGACGGGAGACAGACAGGAGACAGACAGGAGGAGACAGACAGGAGACAGACAGGAGGAGACAGACGGGAGACAGACAGGAGACAGACAGGAGACAGACAGGAGACAGACAGGAGACAGACAGGAGACAGACAGGAGGAGACAGACAGGAGACAGACAGGAGACAGACAGGAGGAGACAGACAGGAGGAGACAGACGGGAGACAGACAGGAGACAGACGGGAGACAGACAGGAGACAGACAGGAGGAGACAGACAGGAGACAGACAGGAGACAGACAGGAGACAGACAGGAGGAGACAGACGGGAGACAGACAGGAGACAGACAGGAGACAGACAGGAGGAGACAGACAGGAGACAGACAGGAGACAGACAGGAGGAGACAGACGGGAGACAGACAGGAGACAGACAGGAGACAGACAGGAGGAGACAGACGGGAGACAGACAGGAGACAGACAGGAGACAGAGAGGAGGAGACAGACAGGAGACAGACAGGAGACAGACAGGAGGAGACAGACGGGAGACAGACAGGAGACAGACAAGAGACAGACAGGAGACAGACAGGAGACAGACAGACAGAGACAGACAGACAGACAGAGAGACAGACAGACAGACAGACAGACAGACAGACAGACAGACAGACAGAGAGACAGAGACAGAGAGACAGACAGACAGACAGGAGACAGACAGGAGACAGACAGGAGACAGACAGACAGACAGACAGACAGACAGACAGACAGGTGAGGAGACAGACAGACAAGAGAGACAGACAGACAGACAGGAGACAGACAGGAGGAGACAGACAGGAGACAGACAGGAGGAGACAGACAGGAGACAGACAGGAGACAGACAGGAGACAGACAGGAGACAGACAGGAGGAGACAGACGGGAGACAGACAGGAGACAGACAGGAGACAGACAGGAGGAGACAGACAGGAGACAGACAGGAGGAGACAGACGGGAGACAGACAGGAGACAGACAGGAGGAGACAGACAGGAGACAGACAGGAGACAGACAGGAGGAGACAGACAGGAGACAGACAGGAGACAGACAGGAGACAGACAGGAGACAGACAGGAGGAGACAGACAGGAGACAGACAGGAGACAGACAGGAGACAGACAGGAGGAGACAGACAGGAGACAGACAGGAGACAGACAGGAGACAGACAGGAGGAGACAGACAGGAGGAGACAGACGGGAGACAGACAGGAGACAGACGGGAGACAGACAGGAGACAGACAGGAGGAGACAGACAGGAGACAGACAGGAGACAGACAGGAGACAGACAGGAGGAGACAGACAGGAGACAGACAGGAGACAGACAGGAGACAGAGAGGAGGAGACAGACAGGAGGAGACAGACAGGAGGAGACAGACAGGAGACAGACAGGAGGAGACAGACGGGAGACAGACAGGAGACAGAGAGGAGGAGACAGACAGGAGACAGACAGGAGACAGACAGGAGGAGACAGACGGGAGACAGACAGGAGACAGACAGGAGACAGACAGACAGAGACAGACAGACAGACAGAGAGACAGACAGACAGACAGACAGACAGACAGACAGAGAGACAGAGACAGAGAGACAGACAGACAGACAGGAGACAGACAGGAGACAGACAGGAGACAGACAGACAGACAGACAGACAGACAGACAGACAGGTGAGGAGACAGACAGACAAGAGAGACAGACAGACAGACAGGAGACAGACAGGAGGAGACAGACAGGAGACAGACAGGAGGAGACAGACAGGAGACAGACAGGAGACAGACAGGAGACAGACAGGAGACAGACAGGAGGAGACAGACGGGAGACAGACAGGAGACAGACAGGAGACAGACAGGAGGAGACAGACAGGAGACAGACAGGAGGAGACAGACGGGAGACAGACAGGAGACAGACAGGAGGAGACAGACAGGAGACAGACAGGAGACAGACAGGAGACAGACAGGAGGAGACAGACAGGAGACAGACAGGAGACAGACAGGAGACAGACAGGAGACAGACAGGAGACAGACAGGAGGAGACAGACAGGAGACAGACAGGAGACAGACAGGAGACAGACAGGAGGAGACAGACAGGAGGAGACAGACAGGAGACAGACAGGAGACAGACGGGAGACAGACAGGAGACAGACAGGAGGAGACAGACAGGAGACAGACAGGAGACAGACAGGAGACAGAGAGGAGGAGACAGACAGGAGGAGACAGACAGGAGACAGACAGGAGGAGACAGACAGGAGGAGACAGACAGGAGACAGACAGGAGACAGAGAGGAGGAGACAGACAGGAGGAGACAGACAGGAGGCGACAGACAGGAGGAGACAGACAGGAGACAGACAGGAGGAGACAGGTACTCAGATCAGCTCCTATGAGTCCAGTACTTGATAATCAGAGCCGTTATGAGACCAGATGAAGACAAAGTGTCCCCCCAGAGACGAACCTGTCCCTCCTCTCGTCCATGTGGACTTTCTGTTGGTTCAGAGCGACTCTGACTCGTCTTTGGGTTTCTCCTCTCAGGAAACGTTGGTCTGCCCTCTGCAGCCAGGACGTCTTCGTGTCCCAGGTTGTCTGGGACTTGGTGAAGTCCTGGACCTGGTCCTGGGCGGCTCTCTGTCTCTGTCTGACCTGGATCAGCTGGTCCACCGGCCTCGAGGACGGGGACTTCCCTATCTATTGGACAAATTCATCAATTCTGTCTGAGTAAATGTACTTAGAGTACTTAAAGTAAAGTACTGAACATGGTGTAACTGTGAGGTATAAACTAGCTGGTACTATGTGTCAGACTCACCAAAGCGATTGAATGAGGCGTCGGTCCCGTCACTTCCCGACATTTTCTTCTTCTCTGACTCAGCAGCATTTTAAAACATCCGATCTTCTTCTTCTTCTTCTCCTTCTTCTTCTTCTTCTTCTTCTTCTTCTGCCTCTGAAACACAACACAGACACAAAACACGTTACCACGGTAACCACAAACACTCTGTTGCTACGGGCAACAGCTTTGCTCCTGCATGAACCAGCAACAGGAAACTTCAGGGAAAAGAACATTCACATGTGTTTTGAAGGTAATGAGAAGAAAAAATATATTATTATATTATCATAAAATATAACTATAACAAATATATATATATATTATGTTCTTTGTATAGTTAATTCTATTTTTTGGGGAAACTCCACATTAACAAGAAGAGATGGGCAGACTTTAAGCCTAATTTAGAACATGTTTACACCATATGGCACCACGATAAGAAACATTAACAAGGAAATTAAAACTAATTATGTGTTTGATAAATTTCTTATGGAGTGATGAGAATATATTCTGATTTTGTATTATTTTTTCTTTATAAAGATGTATTTTTGTTAATTTTTTTAATGTACCTCTGGCATGAGCAGTTCTTTTATGTATGTATTCTTAATTTACTTATATTTTTAAAAAAAATAATTAATTAATTAAATTAAATACATTGAGTCCAAATATTATGAAAGTAAGTAATATTTGGCACCTATAAAAAAGAAAAACTACCTCATAAAGATAACTTTATATTAATTTATGACGAGCCCAACCACAGAGGACAGCCGGGGACACTTTTAGACGGAGGACTGGACAGACCTGTTGGTTTACTTCCCAAAATTTTAATTTCCATTTTAAAAAGTTGTTTTTTACTCGGTGTTCAGGACAGCATGGTTTCTACTCCGACAGCAACATTTTATTGGAGTAATCTTGTTAGTGATATTGACTTATTATTATATATATACAGACGTAGGCAAAGTTGTTGGTAACGTTCCGTTAAAGAGAGAAAAACCCACAATGGTCACTGAAATAACTTGAAACTGACAAAAGTAATAATAAATAAAAATTCACTGAAAATGAACTAATGAAAATCAGATATTGTTTTTGAATTATGGTTCAGCAGAATCATTTAAAAAAACAAACTAATGAAACTGGCCTGGACAAAAATGATGGTAACATTAACTTAATATTTTGTTGCACAACCTTTTGAGGCAATCACTGCAATCAAGTGATTTCTGTAACTCTCAATGAGACTTCTGCACCTGTCGACAGGTATGTTGGCCCACTCCTCGTGAGCAAACTGCTCCAGCTGTCTCAGGTTTGAAGGGTGCCTTCTCCAGACTGCATGTTTCAGCTCCTTCCACAGATGTTCAATAGGATTTAGATCAGGGCTCATAGAAGGCCACTTCAGAATAGTCCAATGTTTAGTTCTTAGCCATTCTTGGGTGTTTTTAGCTGTGTTTTGGGTCATTATCCTGTTTGAGGACCCATGACCTGCAACTGAGACCAAGCTTTCTGACACTGGGCAGCACATTTCGCTCCAGAATGCCTTGATAGTCTTGAGATTTCATTGCACCCTGCACAGATTCAAGACACCCTGTGCCAGATGCAACAAAGCAGCCCCATAACATAACCGAGCCTCCTCCATGTTTCACATTAGGTACAGTGTTCTTTTCTTTGGATGCTTCATCTCTTCGTCTGTGAACATAGAGCTGATGTGACTTGCCAAAAAGCTCCAGTTTTGTCTCATCTGTCCAAAGGACATTCTCCCAGAAGCTTTGTGGCTTGTCAATATGCATTTTGGAAAATTCCAGTCTCGCTTTTTTATGATTTGGTGTCCTCCTGGGTCGTCTTCCATTAAGTCCACTTTGGCTCAAACAGTGACGATGGTGCGATCTGACACTGATGTACCTTGACCTTGGAGTTCACCTCTAATCTCTTTGGAAGTTGTTCTGGGCTCTTTGGTTACCATTCGTATTATCCGTCTCTTCAATATGTCATCAATTTTCCTCTTGCGGCCACGTCCAGGGAGGTTGGCTACAGTCCCATGGACCTTAAACTTCTGAATAATATGTGCAGCTGTAGTCACAGGAACATCAAGCTGCTTGGAGATGGTCTTATAGCCTTTACCTTTAACATGAAGGTCTATAATGTTCTTTCTGATCTCCTGAGACAACTCTCTCCTTAGCTTTCTGTGGTCCATGTTCAGTGTGGTACACACCATGATGCCAAACAGCACAGTGACTACTTTTCACCCTTTAAATAGGCAGACTGACTGATTACAAGTTTGAAGATACCTGTGATGCTATTTACAGGACACACCTTAGTTTAATATGTCCCTATGGTCACATTATTTTACATCTTTTCTAGGGGTACCATCATTTTTGTCTAGGCCAGTTTCATTAGTTTGTTTTTTTAAATGATTCTGCTGAACCATAATTCAAAAACAATATCTGATTTTCATTAGTTCATTTTCAGTGAATTTTTATTTATTATTACTTTTGTCAGTTTCAAGTTATTTCAGTGACCATTGTGGGTTTTTCTCTCTTTAACGGAACGTTACCAACAACTTTGCCTACGTCTGTATATTAATCTTGTTAGTGATATTGACTGGAAGAGAGTTTGGTCCTTACCGCAAAAGTTCCTTCTAACCAATCAGGTAAAAGAGTTTAAGTCCTTTCAGTTGATCCACAGATTCTATCCAGTGAAACATTTCTTACGGAAGTTAAAGAGTGACATACAGTAGATGTAAATTGTTCCTTCTGTGAATCACATCCTGAAACTTGCTCTCATTTATTCTGCTCCTGTAAATTTACATGTGAATTATGGAAAGATGTCAATAATTTTATACTTGTCAACATTTTCTCAGATTTTGCACTGCTCTATAGTAATATTATATCTGGTTGTTATGGTTGCAGTGACAAAGACAGTAATGCATTTTTTCTTATTAATTTAATTTTAATTCTCGCGAAGTTCCACATTCACAAGTGTAAATTTACCAAAAACAAAGCCTAATTTCTTTGTATTTATGAAAGAAATGGAATTATATCTGTCAACAATTTCTTCCTCACAAAACAAAAAAGCAATGAAAACAATGAATGTATGAAATATCTTTAAAGGGATTGTTTTTAACTTTTTACACGTATACATCAACCGGGTCGGTTTCCCACGCGCGCTCTGTGTGGCTGTAGTTCCACCTCTCCCGTGCATGCTGCTCACTCCACACTGCAGCAGAGTTAGTTTAGCTCTGAGAATATCTAGTGAATGTTCAGTGGACGTTTGTGCAGAAATAACTGCTGCAGCTCCTCCAGACCAACAGAGGTTTCCCGTGTCTGGTGAAGTGACGGGGCTCCGCAGAGAGAAACGTTATCGTCTCCGACCAAAACTCCGGCGTCTCCCCCGTTTATTTTATGTTGGTTTCGTTTCATTTCTGTTCTCCTTTTATGTTTGGCACAGCTCTTTGTTTATGCTTCTTCTGTATGTCAATGATTTTAATGTTTTCTGCTGTTACTATGGATACTGACATTTTGAAATAAAAATAAAAAATAATGATTTAAATGTTTTATCCGGTTTCTACAGTGTTCTAGTGTTTTATAGTTTAATAGTGTTTTATACTGTATTAGTTAGCTTTGGTTAGCTCACCTTCAGCTCACAGTTAGAGGAACACACAACAGAATGAGAAGCTCTGTGATTGGCTGTTTGTTAGGAGTGAAATGCATGCTGGGAGTTGTAGTTCACTTCGCTCCTTCTGAAGCAGAATCTGCTTTATGGGCCCAGCATGTGAACACATCCAGGAAACAGACTGTTTATTGTTCTCATTGTATTAAAACAGAATTATAAATACAGTTAAAGTTCAAACATAACATTTAACTATGTACAGGTACAGGTTGGTTTATATAGGCCTCATGAAGTAGATGATATGACAGTATAGTGTTTTATTTATATATTTAAAATCAAAGAACCAGATATTTATCTAACGCTGCTGGTCATCTTTTATGTGCTATATAAATAAAGTTTAGCATTATTATCAGTTTCTTGCTCACATTATTTCTGTTTTTCTTATAGACATCTTGCGCCACCTGCTGGTTAAAAGGACTCACATCACTGCTGGTTTATCTTTTTTAAATTAAAAATCATCATAACAAAACTAAATACAGAAAGCCCTCCTGAGTTATAGACTCACTGAGACAATAAATAAATAATATTAATCTTTTTATGCCACCACAATGAGTCACCAGATAAAAAACAAATTCAAAAACTATTATCATTATTATTGCTATTAATTTTTATATTAAAGAGAATTCTCAAGAAAGAAATAAGCTGTGATATCACATTATTATATTATATATATATTCTAAAGGTGGTGTCTGTTTCTCCTCAGAATAAACTCAAATTGTTTCAGTAACAGAGACAAACAGACGTTTACTGAAGAAAATTCAGCAGAAACTTTGAGCACTCTGAGCAAACTGATTTCATCAAGCAAAGATTTAATTAATGATTCACAGGAAACTGCATCAGTCAGGACGTGATTTCATGTAAAATAACAGAATATAATGAAGTCTCTAAAATACGGCGGTTTGTACAACATGAATGGATCAAAAGGCATTAATACACATGAAGACACCAGAGTATATAATATATATGAATATGTATTGATTATATATCAAATAAAAATAGTAGGTGTTGACATTTCACTGTATCTGAACTGTTTTCTGATGCGCTGCGTTGTGATTAGGTGAACAGGCAGAAATCTTTCCCCCTCTCTCTTTAGCTGCTGCAGCCACTCCACTCTGTGCCTTGGTTACCGTAGCAACCAATAGCAAAGCTAGGCAGAGATGTTCTATTGCAGTAGATGTAAAAGCGAGGAGGGCGGGTTCGCCCTCTAACACATACATGCATACATATGTGTGAGCGTACACACACACACACACACACTGACTGGAGGTTTAACGTTTGATTGAGCTCCAACACAACAGAATAGTGAGAACATGAGAAGAAAACATCAAGTTTAACAGCTTTATATGTAGATACAGTATATGTAGATATTCTATATGTCAGTGATGTGTTACAGTCCCACCACCAGTTAACTTCTCTAAACCCTAAAAACATTAAACTCATACAAAGAAAGTAAAGAAAATAAATGTGTTTTTGTACATCACATCTTTGTGTTTGATGTGTAATGACCTCAAAGAAGTCTCTTTGTGATTGTTTTGCATCTCTTTGTGATTGTTTTGAGTCTCCTTGTGTTAGTTTTGCATCTCTTTGTGGTTGTTTTGTGTCTCTTCGTGGTTGTTTTGCATCTCTTTGTGGTTGTTTTGTGTCTCTTTGTGGTTGTTTTGTGTCTCTTTGTGGTTGTTTTGTGTCTCTTTGTAGTTGTTTTGCATCTCTTTATGGTTGATTTGCATCTCTTTGTGGTTGTTTTGAGTCTCCTTGTGGTTGTTTTGTGTCTCTTTGTGATTGTTTTGAGTCTCCTTGTGTTAGTTCTGCATCTCTTTGTGGTTGTTTTGTGTCTCTTTGTGGTTGTTTTGCATCTCTTTGTGGTTGTTTTGTGTCTCTTTGTGGTTGTTTTGTGTCTCTTTGTAGTTGTTTTGCGTCTCTTTATGGTTGATTTGCATCTCTTTGTGGTTGTTTTGAGTCTCCTCGTGGTTGTTTTGTGTCTCTTTGTGGTTGATTTGAGTCTTTTTGTGGTTGTTTTGCGTCTCTTTGTGGTTGTTTGAGGGTTTTGTGGTTGTTTTGAGTCTCTTTGTGGTTGTTTTGCATCTCTTTGTGGTTGTTTTGCGTCTCTTTGTGGTTGTTTTGCATCTCTTTGTGGTTGTTTTGTGTCTCTCTGTGGTTGTTTTGCGTCTCTTTGTGGTTGTTTTGTGTCTCTTTGTGGTTGTTTTGTCTCTTTGTAGTTGTTTTGCGTCTCTTTGTGGTTGATTTGCATCTCTTTGAGGTTGTTTTGAGTCTCTTTGAGGTTGTTTTGCATCTCTAAATCTACTGTTCTGGTTTGCATGACAGTTCAGAAATGATCCGACTGTAACCTGGTTACTGAAGTTAACACCCTGAATTGTGTTGTGATCTGATGGTGGAGCTGAGAGGAGAACGATGAAGAATCCAGAGACTATTGATCAGTGATGTTAATCTGTACAGTGAAGAAACTATTGATAATTAAACATGAAAATACAACAACAAACAGAAACAGTCATTAGAGGGCGCTGTTTCCACCAATTACACATTTACATTTAAAAGGTGATTACATTTTAATTTTCTTATGTAGTTCAGTCAACATCAGACTTATAGAACTATAATGAACTACCTTTAATCAGCAGGGTAGACTTGATTTCTACTCAGCTGTCTGCTCACAGTGATTCTGTTCATCCACTTCATTAATGATGAACCAGCTGCTTTTATTTTACCAAACCTGTACGACAGTGCTGCTTTGGTTCCTTCATCTTTCTCCATTCGACCTTTAATCTCCTCCAGTTTCTGGACCTTCTCTCTGTCTCCTTTCTCCTTCATCTTCTCAATCAGGAAGGTCATGTAGACGTGAGTGGACAGTGAGTCCACATTCAGGGCGATCTGCTCCAGTTTGACGAGATGCTGGAAGGACTTTTCCAGCCACTGATCCTTTCCTTTCTGAAGTTTTTCCATTTCCTTCTTAAGAGTTTCCAAAAGGCTCAACTTGCTCTCACTTCCTGCCTTGTTCTCTTCATATTTCTTTTTCACATCTTGTAGGGTCTTTTGAACTTTCCTTGTCTTGGACTCATAGATCAACTCTTCTTTTACATGATCTGATACCGGACACTTCCCGGTGCATACAGTGCAGCGGCCACCTTTAATGACCTCACAGTGTTCTGGGTACCAGGCCAGTGGGCATGGATAGTGACAGTTCTGCTCACAGACATTACAGGTGACATCTCCTCCATGATATAACCCCCCTCACTGACAGGTACTTTATCTTTGTAGGCCTCATCAATGTCTACTGTGAAGTTGTCATTGCTCTTCATCTCTTCTTCATGTTGCTTCAGAGCTTCCTGAGTCTGTTTTATTTCTGTCTGTTTCTTTTCAGTCAACTCCATCCTCTCTTGCAGGTTTTGGATGCAGGCTGCCAGTCTGGTGCGTTGTAGAACATTTTCAGGTGTCACACCATCGGAGTGTGTGATGAAGGCTACAATGTTCTCCATGTCTTTTCCAAACAGAGACATCACTGAGTTAAAGATGTACCTCAGTCGGTCACTCAGTCGATTCTCAATGGCTTTCAGCACCAGACCCACTGCATTGATCTCATGAACTCCGTCACTTGAGCGGAACAAGTGAAATAATCTTTGATTGATGGTAGCATCTACTTCAGTCCCTCTGGTGTCTCCGTATCCAGGAGTATCGATGATGGTCAGAGAGTACGGCAGAGTTTTACCTTCAAACCCAAAGATCTCGTACACGATCACATCTGATGTCTGACTTTCTGATTGACTTTTTTTCTCCTCTTCCTCTACGATCTGATACCAGACATCGTCCTCCCACTCCACTCCCATGGCGTAGTTGACCAGAGTGTTGATCAGAGTAGACTTTCCTGTTCCGGTTTCACCCACAAGCAAGATGGTTTTGTTTGTCTTGTTTGGATCTTTTTCACCCAGAGTCACTCTCTTTAGAGTAATTCCCTCTACATTTCCAATGTTCTCTTTCTTTGGTATCAGGTTGTACAAAGCAGGAGATCCTGATTGGAACAGAACTTTGCAGGTGATGTTGTCATATTTGGATGAGGGTTTCCTGTAGAAAAGTAAAGACATTAGCTCAAAAACTACTACTTCTTTAAAAAACCATTGAGTGTAATATAATTTTCCATTGTAATCCATTTTCTTCCTCTTATCCAGGTCTTGGGGGCAGCAGTCTTAGCAGGGAATTCCAGACATCCCTTTCCCCAGCAGAGTTTTCCAGCTCTTCCTGGGGGACCCCGAGGCGTTCCCAGGCCAGCTGAGATATATAATCTCTCCAGTGTGTTCTGGGTCTACCCCGGGACCTGTCACACTGAAAGCTCTGTCCCCAAAAGTTCGCAGTCTTGTGTGAGGGATGGAGAGCTGACCCGTGCCTGAGGATCTGAGGTTCCGTGGCTGTGTGTAATGGTGGAGGAGGTCAGATAAATACTGAGGAGCCAGGGCGTTGAGGGATTTGTAGGTGAGGAGGAGGATTTTGTAGATGATGCGGGGCTTGACCGGGAGCCAGTGGAGGTGGATGAGGGTGGGGTTGATGTGCTGCCAGGGCTTGGTGCAGGTGAGAACCCTGGCAGCTGAGTTTTGCGCGTACTGGAGCCTGTCCAGGGCTTTGCTGGGAACCCCGGACAGAACTCCATTGCAGTAGTCCGAACGGGAGGTGAAGAAAGCGTGGATGAGGGTTTCTGCCACAGAGTCAGAGAGTGATTGCCGAGGCGTGAGATGTTTTTGAGGTGGAAGAAGGCGGATTTGATGATGAACCTGATGTGAGACTGGAATGAGAGTGTTGGGTCCAGGATGACACCCATGTTGCGGACTTCCGAGGATGGGGAGAAGGAACAGCCGTCAACGTCCAGGTGGAGATCTCCAACCTTCCGGAGCAGGGCGTTGGGAGCCACAACCATGAGCTCGGTTTTGTTGCTGTTGAGTTTTAGGAAGTTAGATGACATCCAGATTTTTATTGCATGCAGGCAGTTTACAAGTGACTGTGGGGGTAGCTGGGTGGATGGTTTGGAGCTAAGATATAGTTGTGTGTCGTCAGCATATGAGTGAAAGCTGAGACCATGGTGGCGGATGATATGACCAAGGGGGAGCATGTAGATGGTGAAGAGGAGGGGTCCCAGCACAGGAGTCTCTGATGGTGACAAACTGTTTTCTGTTTGTGAGGTAGGACTGAAACCAGGAGAGAGCTGAACCGGTGAGGCCAAGGTAGTCAGATAGGCGGGTGAGGAGGATGGTGTGAGAGACTGTGTCGAAGGCAGCTGAGAGGTCCAGGAGGATGAGGATGCTGATGTGACCAGAATCTGCAGCGATGAGGAGGTCATTTGTGATTTTGATGAGGGTGGTCTCTGTGCTGTGGTATGGTCTGAAGCCAGATTGAAAGGTTTCGTAGAGCTCATGGTTGGCCATATGTTGATGGAGTTGGGCGGCCACTGCTCTTTCCAGAATTTTGCTCAGGAAAGGAAGGTTGGAGATCGGTCGGTAGTTGTTGCTGTCATCCCGGTCCAGACCTGGCTTTTTGAGGATGGGAGTGACTGAGGCCATCTTGAGGCTGTCGGGTACAAGACCAGATGCCAAGGAGGAGTTGATGATGTTCACCATAATGGGGCACAGGGCAGGTAGGCAAGCCTTGACCAAGGCTGTGGGCATGGGGTCCAGAGAACAGGTGGAGGCTTTGGCCTTAGTGACCAACTTGGCGACCTGAGGAGCACATACAGGGGAGAAGGAAGAGAGGGAGCACTGAGGCAGGCGAACATCCAAGGGAGCCACGCCCAGTGGCTGAGGTGTGAGTCGGAGGGGGGCAGGCACAAAGAGCTGCTGATGGATGGACTCAACTTTGTCCTGGAAAAAGTCCAGGAACTTAGTGCACAGGTCGGAGGTGCCTGAGGGGAGGGGGGGATCGAGGGGGCGAAGGAGCCGGTTGATGGTGGAGAACAGCATTCTGGGGTGGTTTTGTTGGTTGGCAATGAGGGTGGAGTAGTAGTGTGTTTTGGCCTGGGAGAGAGCTACTTTGTAGGCCGTCGCATGCTCTTTATAAGCCTCAAGGTGGACAGTGAGGCCAGATCTTTTGTAGCGCCTCTCCAGTTGACGGCCGGTGGACTTCTGGGTGCGGAGTTCAGTGGTGAACCAGGGGGTGGGACGGGTATAGGAGACAGTCCGGGTTTTGAGAGGGGCAAGGGAGTCAAGGCTGCCAGATAAAGTGGCGTTGTAGTGGGCAACCAGCCCATCAGCAGAGCTGTCGTGTGGATCTGAGGCCAGATGGGTCGCTATCAGGTCGTTCAGAGCTGGTGTACTCACTGTCTTGATGTTCCTGTATTGGATGGTACGTTTTGTGCGCTGCCTGGGCAGGGTGACAGGAACAGTGCAGAGAACAGCGAGATGGTCTGAAACCGCGAGGTCCAGGCACTGCAGATGGGAGGGAGTTGTGCCAGTGGAGCACACCAGATCCAGCGTGTGGCCTTTAGTGTGGGTGGGACTTTTAACGTGCTGTGTGAAGTTGAAACAGTCCAACAGTGACAGGAATTCAGTGGCAAACGAGCAGCTGGTGGAGTCCACATGAATATTAAAGTCACCAAGCAGGAGTGTAGATGGAGACATGGAGCAGACAGAGGTGAGAAGCTCAGACAGCTCAGACATGAAGGTGGTGGAGGCTTTAGGGGGGCGGTAGATGAGGACAACCTGGAGCTGTGTAGACCCAACCAGGGAGAAAATGACACACTCAAACGAGATGACATTGGGTACTGGGAGTTCTTTAACCAGGATGTCCGCTCGATGTATAACAGCCAGCCCGCCGCCACGACCCATGGAGCGAGGCTTCTGTATGTAGACATATCCAGGAGGAGTGGCTTGATTAAGTACCATGAAATCCTGCTGATTTTGCCAAGTCTCAGTTAGACAGAGAAAGTCAATTTTCCTGTCAGTGATAATATCATGGATGAGTAGAGCTTTATTGTTGATTGAGCGAGCATTCTGCAGCATAAATGTTGCACTGTTGTTAGTGAATGCTGGGGCAGGCGGTGTGGAGGGAACGACACTGTCAACACAGACCAGGGACCTCAGATTGTTCAGGGTGCACACGTGTGGTTTGTTGTGATGACGTCGTAGCTGCGTGTTGGAGCGCCTGTCAGACAGTACGGAGGGAATTCCATGATCAGCGTAAACAAACTTGCACTGGGAGGCTCTATGGACATAACGGGGGCGACGTAGGAGTCCGAGTGATTTAATGTCAGCGATGCAGTTTGGAGTGAAGTGACAGAAGAGGTCCAGGAGTTGCGTTGTTAAGTATTTGATGAACACCATGTCTGCAGCGATGGAGCGCCGGCTAATTCCTGGAGCCGCAATCCGTGGAGGAGGCTCCCAGCCTCGGACCGCAGCAGCAGCAAACAGTGTAGCCAGAACACAAGGCGGATAGTCCTGGAGTCGTGGCGTGGAGATGTCCAAACGTGAGAAGCAGACAGACGTTGGATAATCCACGTTACTCACGTTGCCATGGTAACGTCTTCACAGGAGCTTGATGATGGAGCAGCGTCTGAGTTCTCTGGATGATAGAAAAACTAGTCAGTAACCTTCACTTCCGGGCAGCTGTTCTGATGTCATCAGATACTGAACGGTAACCGACAGGATTAAACACAAAAATTCTGCCATTTAAATTTTGGTGTGAGTCCTTAAAGTTGGTGAGAGCTCAGAGTGATGATGAATCAGGCTGTTTATGCTGATTTTATGTTACAAAACATGTTTTGTGTATGTACAGGCTATGTCTGACTAACGGCAACAAACTGCATCTACCAAAGGAAAAGAATAGATGATTAAGTCTTAGCCTTTCATAAATATAGATAAAGTTTGCAGAATTAACTCATACATATTTTTTTATCTTTGTAAATGGTAAGCCAGCAGCTGGTTAGCTTAGCTTAGCATAGGAATTTAGGGGAAATAGCTAACCTGGCTCTGTCCAAAGGTAACAAAATCCACCTACCAGCATCAACTGAAGATAAATCACTAAGACAAAATTGTTGAACATTATAAACTGTTATTACATGGCGTTGTTGAATACTTGATTCTGATTGGTCAATCATGGCGTTCTATGGTCTGTTATTTCTGTATATTAGACCGTTGCTACGTATAACAGACCGTTGCTACGTATAGCAGACCGTTGCTACATATAGCAGACCGTTGCTATGTATAACAGACCGTTGCTACGTATAGCAGACCGTTGCTACGTATAACAGACCGTTGCTACGTATAGCAGACCGTTGCTACGTATAGCAGACCGTTGCTACGTATAACAGACCGTTGCTACATATATCAGACCGTTGCTGTGTATAACAGACCGTTGCTACATATAACAGACCGTTGACAGACCTCCGGTCCGTGTTCGGGTCCAGCATCGCCCTGTCGGGGATTCTTTCACATCAATCCACCTCTAGCTCTACGTTATCCTTTACCTATTAATAACTCACAAACAACTTTCATCTTTTCAATCTATTTTTTTCTAATATGGTTTTAAAATATATATAAAATATTTAATTTTACATGTTTTACTGGGAATTGTAAAATATTAGATATAGACCAGTATTGAAACAGTGATGAGCTCTTTTTATTTATTTCTGTTGTAAAATAAAAGTGTTGTTAAATTCTGCTTCTGTCTGTCTGGAAGAAAATCTAAAAACTGAATTAAAGAAAACAATTGTTAACTTAAAGTAGCATCTTCAGTTATTATTATTATTATTATTATTATTATCTGGTGATAACTGCTGATGGGAACATTTTAAAGAGTTCTTACCTGTGCTGTTGGTCTCTGATGAGGATGATGATGATGATGAGGAGGAGACAGCAGAGAACAGTTTATGTTCATGGTTTATATACTGTATCAGCAGAGAGGCTGGACGTGCTGTGGTCACATGATTTCACTGAAACATAGAGGCCACCATCACAGTTAGTCAGTCAGGTTCCCCAAACATCAGGTAATAGAACTGTAACCTCGGGGTCCGCACCAGGACAAGCTGAGACACCATGTCTTCTCCTGGACTGTCCACCCAGCCAAACACGGCAGATCATTTAGTTATTGATCACTCAAAGGGGTACATATTGTAAACAAACAAACTTTGCGTGCGAGTCTCACGATCAGAAGAATGTCCAAAGTTCCCAAACAAGAAGAGCAACTCCTGATGTTACACAACCATGGCTTTTAATACCTTGATAACAGTCTCTGGAATGTCATGCTTTGTTGAAGAGAATTTAATCAAAAGATGTTCATGTGCTTTTTCGTGTTTCATCTGACAACTGACTTTGATTCTAATTAAGTAAACAACATTCTTTCTCTTTTAGCTCTGTTTTTGTTCTCCACCTACTCCTGAGGAAAATATCTGCCTCTTTCTCTGCTAAACGCTCCACTTTGTTCACCAGCTGGTCTCTAACTGAGTCTGCTGTAGTGAACAGAGGAATATTCAGGAGGAGCTGTGAGTGTCTTACTAAACTTAATTTAACTCAATTTATTTTTGGATTTAGTTTTAAAGGGAGTGTTAGTAAGAATCCTAAATGTCTTGTTAACAGCTTCACCTGTGTCCGTTAAGTCAACTAAAGTCAGAGAGAGAGAGAGAGAGAGAGACAAGATGGCTTCTTGTCTCAAGATGTCTGCCTACAGACAAAAGGGGCGAGCACTGTAAAACTACAATGATGGCGGGATCAAAGATGGCCACCAACATGTCACCACATGACCTCTTTGTTCTTCGGAACACATGTGCTCAGGAAGGACAGAGAGGGGGGTGATGTGGGGGTTAAGATTATCTGAAGCTGTATGTTTATGTTTAACTAATTCACAGTTTCTGTATGTGATCTTAATGTGTGTCAGATAATGCAGTAGGTTAGAAAAGATGGTTAGTTTGCATGCAAGACCTCGTCTATGTGAAGCATAAACTAAACACATCAGATGTGGCGAAGCCAGCTACCCGAATATCTTAACTACAAATAATATCACAACAGTGAAACTCAATGAATAACATTAAACATATCAATACAAGTACATTCTAAAAATCAAAGTTGAACAGTCTTGCTCAGTCATGTGTAATTGCTAATGCTAAGGTAAGCCCTGTACATTACCGATCCATGGAAGAAAAGGGTTTGTGATTCCATGTGTTGAAGTTGTGGTTCCAAGTCAAAGATGTCGTCTTTGCTGTGCAGATTGGAGGAAGCTGATCGCTCCAATACTTCTTCCCAGCAGCTTGATAGCTTGGTGCTAACTTCCTTGCGGTTGTTGCTTGAAGTTAGTTGGTCAAAAGTCAGGCTCTCGCGTCCTCTGCCTTAGAGGTTCCTTGTGTTCCTATGGCTGTTTCCTAACAGGCCATAGATCAGAGCAGCAGCTCACCTCCACAGGTCAGCTGGGGTGAGGAGAAGGTGAAGAAAGAGGAGGAACAAAGAGATTCCTCTGGTTTTGTCCTGGATGAATTTCACACCTATGTGTGAATGTTACAGTAGCCAATGGCTACTGAGCTGAGTCCACAGCCAATGGCTGCATGACTCAAGGATCCTGAGAAGCATAGTTCATTGCCTTTGCCACCAGAAATGGTAGGTCCCTACAGCACAAACACCTTAAAACGTTAAAATTTGGACTCGCTAACGCACAAACGCTTTAAAACGTTAAAATTTGGACTCGCAAACGCAAAAACGCTTTAAAACGTTAAAAATGGACGAGCTAACGCACAAACGCTTTAAAACGTTGAAATTTGGACTCGCAAACGCACAAATGCCTTAAAACGTTAAAATTGGACTCGATAACGCACAAATGCCTTAAAACGTTAAAATGGACGAGCTAACACGCACAAACGCCTTAAAACGTTAAAATTGGACTCGATAACGCACAAATGCCTTGAAACGTAAAAAATTGGACTCGCTTACGCACAATGTCCTTAAAACGTTAAAAATTGGACTCGCTAACGCACAAATGCCTTAAAACGTTAAAATGGACGAGCTAACACGCACAAACGCCTTAAAACGTTATAAATGGACTCGCTAACGCACAAATGCCGTAAAACGTTATAAATGGACGAACTAACGCACAAATGCCTTAAAACGTTATAAATGGACTCACTAACGCACAAATGCCTTAAAATGTGAAAAATTGGACGAGCTAACACGCACAAACGCCTTAAGCGTTAAAATTGGACTCGATAACGCACAAACGCCTTAAAACGTTAAAATTGGACTCGATAACGCACAAATGCCTTAAAACGTTAAAATGGACGAGCTAACATGCACAAACGCCTTAAAACGTTAAAATTGGACTCGATAACGCACAAAATCCTTAAAACGTTAAAAATTGGACTCGCTAACGCACAAATGCCTTAAAACGTTAAAATGGATGTGCTGACATGCACAAACGCCTTAAAACGTTATAAATGGACTCACTAACGCACAAATGCCTTAAAACGTTATAAATGGACGAACTAACGTACAAATGCCTTAAAACGTTATAAATGGACGAGCTAACACGCACAAACGCCTTAAAACGTTAAAATTGGACTCGATAACGCACAAATGCCTTAAAACGTTAAAATGGACGAGCTAACACGCACAAACGCCTTAAAACGTTAAAATTGGACTCGATAATGCACAAATGCCTTAAAACGTTATAAATGGACTCGCTAACGCACAAATGCCTTAAAACGTTATAAATGGACTCGCTAACGCACAAACGCCTTAAAAGGTTTAAATTGGATGTGTTAACAGTTTTTTTTCTGTTGTCTTTAGAAGCAAAATAGTTAGTCATATTAATACGGACACAGAACTCGACGTTTTGGTCCAATCCTCGTTCGATAACCAGAGTTCATATCAGAAAACATCTCTACGGGACCATGAATAAACACCATCACTTGAATTATAGACAGAACTCATTACAGCATGGAAAGAGTTAAAAACGACTAAATTAAAAATACTAATACATTTACTGTGTTTGTGAAACAGGACGACAGACTGAAACAGTTTAATCAGTTTTATTGACACAACACCGGCAGCAGAGGAACACAAACACATCTCTCTCTTAATGATAATAATAATTCACTACAACGAAGAGATGAAGGAGTTCTATCTACTCTGAGCTGAGATCAATAAATATACACAACATCAAATACTTCAGCAGTCGGATCAGGAAACGTAGTGTGAGGAAGAGTTACAACAATAAATACAATATTAGCCCGTATCATACAAAAAGATATCTTACATATATATACAGGTACGGGTACAGGTACAGGTACAGATACGGGTACAGGTTCAGGTACAGGTATAGGACCAGGTACAGGTACAGGACGTGAATGTGACGTGAACTCAGTCGCTGCTCTCAGGTCAGATTCCTCCTCATGATCAGCTTTATTGAAAGGCCTGCCAGCAGGGTCGCTTCATCCACACCAGAGCTAACGCTACATGCTAAACACATTTAAAGGGCCACACCGGTGTTTTTACTTCTTTTACTACAAATCAAACATGCTAAACTACATTTTCAAAGGCACACCGCAGCGCTCGCATGGAGCTGTAACTTCATGTTTAGCGTCCGGACATTAGACTGGTATCAATCTGAACATCCGACTCTCAGAGAAGAGGATTTACCGTAAGTTTAAGTTTACACTGTCGTGAAAGAGAAGGTAAGAAAGACATTTAAATAACAAGATGAGCATGATGTAAAGTTGATGAATAAAAACACCTGTCTGGTCCTTTAAAGGTCACTTCTCTCTGTCTCACTGTTGTTTTTACAGTTCAAACGAGGAAAAGAAACATTTTCACTTCAACGTGACAGTTTTTAAAAAAATGGCCCATTTGGAACCATTTTAACAAAAAAAACAGGTTTTAATCTCATCGTTCATTTCACCGTTTAATCAAACAGAGGAAATCAAAGGACTCTATTTAAATGACACATAGGAGGCTACTAATAACCAAACTATCATTAATCTATAGACTATTCTCTGTTAGTAACCGTGGAGACGTGTTAGTAACCATGGTGACGTGTTTAGACGTCATCACTAAAAGAGTTTATACGCAGCTGATTGTCTGAAATGTAATCACTACTAAATACTTTATATTGAAATCATTAAAGGATTTTACTTTTTAAATTTTTATTAGAGTTCATAAGTAGTTAAAAACTATTCAAGTTGTTGGAATTCAATTCAATTCTCAGCTTTCTGCAGTGATGTACAGGTGGCCTTCAGGTAACACTGTGACATCACTACTGGGTGTGGTTACAGGTGGACTTCAGGTAACACTGTGACATCACTAGTGGGTGTGGTTACAGGTGGACTTCAGGTAACACTGTGACATCACTACTGGGTGTGGTTACAGGTGGACTTCAGGTAACACTGTGACATCACTAGTGGGTGTGGTTACAGGTGGACTTCAGGTAACACTGTGACATCACTAGTGGATGTGGTTACAGGTGGACTTCAGGTAACACTCTGACATCACTACTGGGTGTGGTTACAGGTGGCCTTCAGGTAACACTGTGACATCACTAGTGGGTGTGGTTACAGATGGACTTCAGGTAACACTGTGACATCACTAGTGGGTGTGGTTACAGGTGGACTTCAGGTAACACTATGACATCACTACTGGGTGTGGTTACAGGTGGCCTTCAGGTAACACTGTGACATCACTAGTGGGTGTGGTTACAGGTGGACTTCAGGTAACATTATGACATCACTAGTGGGTGTGGTTACAGGTGGACTTCAGGTAACACTGTGACATCACTAGTGGGTGTGGTTACAGGTGTCATTAACTACGTTTACAATCACTAAATATTCAGTTTTGGTCCTTATTCCAATAAAGAAAATGTTCCTACTAGGCCTGTCAAAGTTAACGTGATAATAACGCAAATTAGTTTTAACGTTACTAATTTATTTAACGCATTAACGTAACTTGTGGTTTTTAGGTTGTAGCGTTTCAGTTTTATAGATAAAGTGAAGATCCTGGTATCATCTGAAAAATGTCAGGGAAAAAAGTCTGAAAAAAGTGAGGAGGTTAAATAACGCTCCAAAGTTAGGCTCAATGTTGGCGAAGAAAAACTGGCCATTTTCAAAGGGGTCCCTTGACCTCTGACCTCCAGAGATGTGAATGTGTGAGGGTCCAAAAAAAAGTCTGAAAAATGTAAAAAAAGTCCCAAAAAAGTCCTTAAAATGTCGGATACTGGCATCATATGAAACTAGTAAACCTGAATCCATCGGTACCAAACATGTCATACTACGAAACACTTCAATGTTTCAATCGCTTCGATCCATATTTGTTGGCGTTTAGCCTTTTCAAAAACAACACAGAGGGAGGCAGCACCTAATGGGACGGTCCAACAGCAAACAGCATCATAAAGCTGAATTCATTATACGCTGGTGATCGTGGCTTCTGTCAAACTGAACTGTGGAGATGTAACGATGTAACACGTCCGTTTATTTGTTCAAACGTGTCGTCACACCCGGCGAGGAAAAGGACTCGGCTTTAAACTGAAGTTTTACAGAACTCAAAAATGCTTTAATATAAGAAGATGAAGTATTGAGTAGTGATTAAACACAGCTTCCTTCATGATTAGAATGAAATGAGATATTCTGCTGTTGATCAGCTATTGATTAGCTATTGATCAGTTTGATCAGTGGCTGTTTCTATCATGACATACAGATAAATAAAGAATATAAATAGACTTCATGGACCTTCATTGAACCGTTCATTAAAGTGCCGCGTGGACATGCAGCCGCTGCAGACTGATGAGCATGCTCAGACTCCCGCCGTCATGACATGCAGCTCAAACTAATCCAGGATCAATAACCTGCATTCATATCAGAGGGTCACGTTTATAGCATTAATATTCCTTCTAAAGTGCCTTCGTTCAGCTGCAGCCAAGCTGGGCGTGAAACCCGATGCAGAGACTGATTGTAGTTACCATGCATCCTGTGAGATGAGACGGCCAGCGAGCTGTGAGATGGAGGTCATGTTGGCACATTTACTTCCTGTTTGACGGCGGCGTTCCAGTTCACGGTTCCCGTTCGGATTTATTCTCCCCGTCAGACGTCGTCGAATATTCGGCTGCGAGACGACGACATGGACAGATATCGTCCTCCTGCATGTCTGAGAGAGCAGAGTACTGAATACACAACCCAGCTGCTGATATCACACGTCTTCTCCTTCAGAGACACGTTCAACAGTAGATGTGTTTTATTGTGAAAACAGGAAGAGGAAGTGGTGTTTACCTGCCGGACTCGGCCTCCAGAGGGTCGTCCGTCAGAGACTCGGCGTTGAAGTCTAACGGTTCGGCGTCCTGCAGGAGCTCGATGCAGTCTCTCTCCGAGCGACTCCCAGAGCGGGAATATTTAGCCTCTGTTGAACAGACGACAGCGGTCAGCGCTAACCAACGCCGTTATCAACACCGTTATCAACGCCGTTATCAACGCCGTTATCAACGCCGTTATCAACGCCGTTATAAACACGCTGTTATCAACGCCGTTATCAACACCGTTATCAACGCCGTTATCAACGCCGTTATCAACGCCGTTATAAACACGCTGTTATCAACGCCGTTATCAACACCGTTATCAACGCCGTTATCAACGCCGTTATAAACACGCTGTTATCAACGCCGTTATCAACGCCGTTCTAAAGCAGCGGGAGGATGAAGCTTACGTCTGTTGTTGGCGGGCGCCACCGTGTCGGAGTAACTGGTCTCCTTCATCTCGTGGCTGCTCCGGTTCCTCGCCGTGTGTTCCTCTCTCTGGTTTCCATAACGCTCCTTCCACTCCTGCAACACACCGTCACATGACCTGATATTCACACAGCTTTCCACACAGTAAAGTTCATTTACCAGAAAAATAACTCTGAGATTAAATCATCATTTACTAATTTAATCTCAGAAAATCTATTTATTTTATATCATCATAAATCTGTTTTTTTCATAAATTGACCACTAACAATAAACATTTTTTTTCTTGTAAATGTGAGACTTTAATCTCAGAGAATATTTGAGTTTTTGTCTCATAATAAAAATTAGAATTTTTTAATTCAATTCTGTTTGTACCTCCATTGGTCCTAATACGCCGTCATATATCAGTTTTCACTTCAACACTCAACCTCCAACGGGACTCAATACTTTTTATAGGCACGTTCAGAGAAAATATAAAGTAGATCTGGACGAAGATGAAAACTTTCCAAACATGTATTGATATTAAAATAAAGTAGAGAGTATTCTGTAGCGATGGAGGAGGTCTGTTCTCTCTGTCTGTAGCGATGGAGGAGGTCTGTTCTCTCTGTCTGTAGCGTTGGAGGAGGTCTGTTCTGTCTGTCTGTAGCGATGGAGGAGGTCTGTTCTCTCTGTCTGTAGCGTTGGAGGAGGTCTGTTCTGTCTGTCTGTAGCGTTGGAGGAGGTCTGTTCTCTCTGTCTGTAGCGTTGGAGGAGGTCTGTTCTGTCTGTCTGTAGCGTTGGAGGAGGTCTGTTCTGTCTGTCTGTAGCGTTGGAGGAGGTCTGTTCTCTCTGTCTGTAGCGATGGAGGAGGTCTGTTCTGTCTGTCTGTAGCGTTGGAGGAGGTCTGTTCTGTCTGTCTGTAGCGTTGGAGGAGGTCTGTTCTGTCTGTCTGTAGTGATGGAGGAGGTCTGTTCTGTCTGTCTGTAGCGTTGGAGGAGGTCTGTTCTGTCTGTCTGTAGTGTTGGAGTAGGTCTGTTCTGTCTGTCTGTAGCGTTGGAGGAGGTCTGTTCTGTCTGTCTGTAGCGTTGGAGGAGGTCTGTTTTCTCTGTCTGTAGCGATGGAGGAGGTCTGTTCTGTCTGAGTGAGTCAAGTGTTTATTGAGGATTACATCATTGTTTCTACTCACTCTCCGTCTGGTCTCTCCGTCTTCAATCCGCTGGCGCTTCCTCTTCTCTGTAACAACAAACAGATTTATAGTTTAAGCTGCTCTGCTGAACAGACCTCATGCTGTGTTACTACTACTGTGTTATTACTCATGCTGTGTTACTGTGAGTGTTATTACCGCGGCGGATCAGCTCCTTGCCCTCGTCGATCAGGTCGGAGGTCATTTCACTGTCACCCACAAACTGCTGGAAGCCCAGAAGGTTCAGACAGCGAGTCCCCAAACTGAGGAAACAGTTTATGAACTCATATTAACTCATATTAATTCATATTAAGTCTCTCTGTGTGTAACGGTGTAATAACCAGCACAGAGCAGCAGGTCCTAAAGGTTTGTTTGTTGAAGCTGTTTATATGATTATATTATGAATCATCCCAGAATACAGAGTTATAACAGACTGTCCCTGTTGTTAAAGTATGTATATAAAGTAAAGATCAGATATTCCTTCATTAGTCCCCCAGTGGGGTGATGTGCAGCGTACAGCAGCAGAGGGGAGAGGTCAGGAACAAGAAGCAGCAGTCAAAACTCAAATCAAGATACAACACAGAAAAACATTCAAATTAAATTAAATATATATATTAAAAAAAAGTAGACGGACATATGAACAATTTAAATAGAAGGAAATATAAAAATAGGAACAATATAAACAATATTGAATTAAATAATAAAATTAAAATTAAAATTAAAATAAATATAAATCTGGCTGCAGTACTTTCTCTCTCATATACATATATATATATATATATATACATATATATATACAGACGTAGGCAAAGTTGTTGGTAACGTTCCGTTAAAGAAAGAAAAACCAACAATGGTCACTGAAATAACTTGAAACTGACAAAAGTAATAATAAATAAAAATTCACTGAAAATGAACTAATGAAAATCAGATATTGTTTTTGAATTATGGTTCAGCAGAATCATTTTAAAAAACAAACTAATGAAACTGGCCTGGACAAAAATGATGGTACCATTAACTTAATATTTTGTTGCACAACCTTTTGAGGCAATCACTGCAATCAAGTGATTTCTGTAACTCTCAATGAGACTTCTGCACCTGTCCACAGGTATGTTGGCCCACTCCTCGTGAGCAAACTGCTCCAGCTGTCTCAGGTTTGAAGGGTGCCTTCTCCAGACTGCATGTTTCAGCTCCTTCCACAGATGTTCAATAGGATTTAGATCAGGGCTCATAGAAGGCCACTTCAGAATAGTCCAATGTTTAGTTCTTAGCCATTCTTGGGTGTTTTTAGCTGTGTTTTGGGTCATTATCCTGTTTGAGGACCCATGACCTGCAACTGAGACCAAGCTTTCTGACACTGGGCAGCACATTTCGCTCCAGAATGCCTTGATAGTCTTGAGATTTCATTGCACCCTGCACAGATTCAAGACACCCTGTGCCAGATGCAACAAAGCAGCCCCATAACATAACCGAGCCTCCTCCATGTTTCACATTAGGTACAGTGTTCTTTTCTTTGGATGCTTCATCTCTTCGTCTGTGAACATAGAGCTGATGTGACTTGCCAAAAAGCTCCAGTTTTGTCTCATCTGTCCAAAGGACATTCTCCCAGAAGCTTTGTGGCTTGTCAATATGCATTTTGGAAAATTCCAGTCTCGCTTTTTTATGATTTGGTGTCCTCCTCGGTCGTCTTCCATTAAGTCCACTTTGGCTCAAACAGTGACGATGGTGCGATCTGACACTGATGTACCTTGACCTTGGAGTTCACCTCTAATCTCTTTGGAAGTTGTTCTGGGCTCTTTGGTTACCATTCGTATTATCCGTCTCTTCAATATGTCATCAATTTTCCCCTTGCGGCCACGTCCAGGGAGGTTGGCTACAGTCCCATGGACCTTAAACTTCTGAATAATATGTGCAGCTGTAGTCACAGGAACATCAGGCTGCTTGGAGATGGTCTTATAGCCTTTACCTTTAACATGAAGGTCTATAATGTTCTTTCTGATCTCCTGAGACAACTCTCTCCTTAGCTTTCTGTGGTCCATGTTCAGTGTGGTACACACCATGATGCCAAACAGCACAGTGACTACTTTTCACCCTTTAAATAGGCAGACTGACTGATTACAAGTTTGAAGATACCTGTGATGCTATTTACAGGACACACCTTAGTTTAATATGTCCCTATGGTCAAACTATTTTACATCTTTTCTAGGGCTACCATCATTTTTTGTCCAGGTCAGTTTTATTAGTTTGTTTTTTAAAATGATTCTGTTGAACCACAATTCAAAAACAATATCTGATTTTCATTAGTTAATTTTCAGTAAATTTTTATTTATTATTACTTTTGTCAGTTTCAAATTATTTCAGTGACTATTGTGGGTTTTTCTTTCTTTAACAGAAGGGTACCAACAACTTTGCCTACGTCTGTATATAGATATAGATATATAGATATATAGATATAGATATATAGATATAGATACATTAATAGGAAACATAATGATGATGAATGATTATTTTCTGTTTTAGTGAATCACAAATCAAACAGTGACTTTAAATCCAACATTAACAGAGTTCACTGAACACACAGACACACGCACGCACACACACGCACACACACACACACAGTCACCAAATCACTCAGAAATACTTATTAAAATAATGTAAACTAGTCAGTCTGTCAACATGAAGCCTGATATCAGACTGCATCATGAACACAACCAACTCGGTCTGAGCAGCTCCGCGACGTGTTGAACTCCATTCACAAATATGTAAATTTAATATTAAAGTGTCTTAAAGCTAAAAACTTTAAAACCCGGTTACACACAGAGACTCTGCTCGGTCCTCTGGTTCATTCGGCTCACATATAATCCACCAACCGGCTGTGATACAGATGTTATTTAACGTGTTGTCACTACAGAAGACGTTACCGGGATACTGAGAACAGGTGATTCAACACGCTAAAGCTCCATAAAATAACATGAAGTCTGGTTCAGGTTGATTTAGATCAGTAGACATGAAAACTGTTTATTGTATTATATGTTATGTGTCCTTGTATATTTACTATATTACTTCTTATATTTTGTTATTATATTTCACATTTAGGAATCACGTCTGAGCAGCTCCTACACCTGCCCGCTCTGTGAGGTGCTGAACTTCATTCAAAAAACAGTATATTTAAAGTACTTTTACTATTAAAAGTGTTTTAATGTTGAAAACTTTACAACCCGGTTACACACAGAGACTCTGCTCGGTCCTCTGGTTCATTCGGCTCACATATAATCCACCAACCGGCTGTGATACAGATGTTATTTAACGTGTTGTCACTACAGAAGACGTTACCGGTACACTGTGAACAGGTGAGTCAACACGCTAAAGTTGCATAAAATAACATGAAGTCTGGTTCAGGTCGACCTGAGAGCTGTTTGTTTGTTAACGGGAGTTAGTTGTTGTTGGTGAACCGGAGAACCGGAGAACCGGGGAGCAGCAGCGGGAGAGAGACGGGAGAGTGACTGTAGAGAGCAGGTACAGAGTGACGTCAGAGTGTTTTACAGGTAAAGGGACTCACCTTTGTGAACAACTCGTTCACCGACATGATCCCGACGGCTCGAGCTCCAAACTCCGGTCACTAACATCCCATAATAACCTCTACCGGAACTCTCTGCGTTTAAACCAGACCAGGTGAACCAGGACCAGGTGAACCAGGTGAGACTCCGGACAGGTGTCACGGTCCGGACAGGTGAGTCCCCGGTGGAGTTTCGGTCAGTTCGGAGTCCGTAAAGCCTCGTGTGTTTCCGGTGGCGGCAGGTGTTCTCTCAGGTAATCAGACCGCCTGGTTACCGTGGCAACACACTTTAATCCGACACGTTTAAAACCGTTAAAACCGTTAAAACCGTTAAAACCGTTAAAACCGTTAAAACCCGGTAATGATCCGGTAAAGAAATAAAACAACTGGCTGCAGAATGAAGACTTCCGGAAAACACGAAGAGAATCTGATTGGCTGTTTCCTGTTTCTACTGTTCACACGCACACACACGCACACGCACACAAACAGACGCACACACCAACTGCTACTGCAACACAGGTTCTCAACATGAGGGTCGCGACCCCACAGACGGTCCCCAGGATCAATCTGAGGGGTGCACAGTGAGTTAGATTAAAAATTCCAGTCTCGCTTTTTTATGATTTGGTGTCCTCCTCGGTTGTCTTCCATTAAGTCCACTTTGGCTCAAACAGTGACGGATGGTGCGATCTGACACTGATGTACCTTGACCTTGGAGTTCACCTCTAATCTCTTTGGAAGTTGTTCTGGGCTCTTTGGTTACCATTCATATTATCCGTCTCTTCAATATGTCATCAATTTTCCTCTTGCGGCCACGTCCAGGGAGGTTGGCTACAGTCCCATGGACCTTAAACTTCTGAATAATATGTGCAGCTGTAGTCACAGGAACATCAGGCTGCTTGGAGATGGTCTTATAGCCTTTACCTTTAACATGAAGGTCTATAATGTTCTTTCTGATCTCCTGAGACAACTCTCTCCTTAGCTTTCTGTGGTCCATGTTCAGTGTGGTACACACCATGATGCCAAACAGCACAGTGACTACTTTTCACCCTTTAAATAGGCAGACTGACTGATTACAAGTTTGAAGATACCTGTGATGCTATTTACAGGACACACCTTAGTTTAATATGTCCCTATGGTCAAACTATTTTACATCTTTTCTAGGGCTACCATCATTTTTGTCCTGGCCAGTTTCATTAGTTTGTTTTTTAAAATGATTCTGCTGAACCATAATTCAAAAACAATATCTGATTTTCATTAGTTAATTTTCAGTAAATTTTTATTTATTATTACTTTTGTCAGTTTCAAGTTATTTCAGTGACTATTGTGGGTTTTTCTTTCTTTAACGAAACGTTACCAACAACTTTGCCTACGTCTGTATATAAACTGCATATAGCATGTAGCATGTAGCATATAGCTTTTGCATGTAGCATATAGGATGTAGCATATAGCATGTAGCATGTAGCATATAGGATGTAGCATATAGCATGTAGCATGTAGCATATAGCATGTAGCATGTAGCATATAGCATGTAGCATATAGCATGTAGCATATAGGATGTAGCATATAGCATGTAGCATGTAGCATATAGGATGTAGCATATAGCATGTAGCATGTAGCATGTAGCATGTAGCATTGTCAGCTGCAGCCGTGTCTCTTGTGATGTCAGAGAGTCAGAACTGACCTGAAGTAGGTGGCGATGCAGAGGATGACGATCAGCATCGGGTAGTAGATGTAGAAACCGTTAGCGATGAAAGAGAGGACACGCATCGACCCCATGATCTGAAACACACACACACACAGCAGGAAGACGGTCAGCTGGTTCACACCTGGTCCTGGTCCTGGTCCTGGTCCTGGACCACGGCGGTTCACACCTGGTCCTGGTCCCGGTCCTGGACCACGGCGGTTCACACCTGGTCCTGGTCCTGGTCCTGAACCTGGACCACGGCAGTTCACACATGGTCCTGGTCCCAGTCCTGGACCACGGCGGTTCACACCTGGTCCTGTAACCACGGAGACTTACGGAGGTGTAGGCGGTCTGCTCCTTCAGCTGGTGGGAGATGGCCGAGTCCATGTGGATCAAACCCAGGAAGTTGAGACACAGAGGAGGCGTCAGACGACAGAACAACCTGCAGATTAAAGAGTCCAATCAAATACCATTCATCACATGATCTGAATCTGACTTTACAAACACACCTGTACGGGAAGTCTGGTAACATTTACCACTTCAATCTCAGAGAATATCAAAACCTTTCCTCGGAAATTTATGACTTTATAATCTCAGAATATTATTTTTTTTTCTTGTAAATTTGTGAGTTTTTTATCATAATTTTATGACTTTAATTCTTTTGTGCTTCTTGAAAGGTGTTTTATAAATAAAGTTACCTACTTACTGTTTGTTGATGGGGATCTCTGGATGTATGTATATATATATATATATATATATAAATATATATATATATATGTATTTATATATTTGTGTATATTTTGTTGGGTTTCATATATATTATATTAATTTCCAGTCCGTTACTGAGAACTAGAATCAGAGGTTTCCGTCTTGTTCCACTGATACTGAACTTCCTGTGACTTACATGCCGCTGAACTGGAGGCTGTAGGCGTCGGTCTGGTGATGGGAGGCCAGGTAGTAGTAGTTGAAGACCCGGATGCGGAACACGGTGGAGTAAACGCAGGTACAAAGGAAGAAGATGGTGATGAAGCACGCCATCTGGTGGAGAGAAGATGTTTTTAATGTGACAGACACTGAATCATGAGATGAACCCAGACAGAACCAGAACACTTAACGGACGGGTCTCACCTCGATGTACAGGTAGTTGTAGTCTCTCTCAGCCAGCTGGATGAACACAGCGAACAGGGAGAGGACGGGCCGCGTGCTGAAGAAGGTGCACTCGGACCAGACCACGGCCACGCTGAACATGGTCAGAACCACCGACAGCAGCCGGAGGAACCAGCTCTTCAGAAGACACTCCCAGTACCACTCTGTACACACACACACACAGGACATGACGGCAGGGCTCAGAGGCACTGAGGCAGAGCTTCAGTCCACTGTTACATCAGAGTTTAATATGAACGACCACGTCACTGAAACACAACAGGTTCTAGCACTTAATGTCATCTGATGTCTTTTAAAAACACTTTGAACGTAGCTCTTTATCTGCCTATTTACAGGGTGGAAAGCACTGTAATACTGTAATAATTATAATCATAATAATAATTAAGCATTTATTTATAAGTGAAAAAATATTACTGAAAAATTCCCAAAAATATTAATAGAATATGTGAAAAAAAATAATGAAAAAAGTCCAACAAATATGTGAAAAATATCCAGAAACAAATCTGGAAAATATCCCAAAAAATTAGAAAAATATCCAAAACATATATTAGTATGTATGTGAAAATATTTGTAAAAAAAGACCAAAAATGTGTGAAAAATATCCAAAACTTGTCTGACAAATATGTAAAAAAAATATCCAGAAAACAATCTAGAAAATATCCAAAAAATATTAGTAAATATGTGAAAAATATTTGTAAAAAATCTTGAAAAAAATTGTGAAAACTATCCAAAAGATGTCTGACAAATATGTGGAAAATGTCCCAAAAACATTTGAAAAATATGCAAAAAAAATATTGGCAAATGTGTTAAACATATTTCTAAAAAATATGTACAAAGTATCCGAAAAATGCCCGACAAATATATGAAAAATATTCAGCAATAAATCTCGGAAAATATCCAAAAATAAATTTGTGAAAATATTTGTTAAAAATGTCCAAAAAATATCCAAAAATCACGTCTTTCAAAGCACTCAAACACAACTTATAGGTACAGTTAAAAACAAGCAGAAATGTTTCAACACATCATAAAATTAAACAAAAAAGAAATATACAATAATGTGTTAATACAATAACTAGGTATAAAATCTTCATCAGAGAAACTATATGTGGCTTCAGACTGAATATACCGGCTTTAACTGCTAACAACATCTCCTGTAGCTCCACTAGAAGCTGCACCGTTAACACGCTCCTGTGAGCTGATTCATA
Source organism: Sebastes paucispinis (assembly GCA_036937225.1). NCBI lineage: Eukaryota > Metazoa > Chordata > Actinopteri > Perciformes > Sebastidae > Sebastes > Sebastes paucispinis. The sequence continues at coordinate 33,851,199 of JAUPFX010000011.1, forward strand.
GTCGTGCTTATATCTTATATTAAATGAAGGTTATGAGAACAGAGTACTGATGTTTGAGAGGGATCGGAGGCCCGGCACTGCGACCCACCTACGGTCGACGTGTACACGTATCTGCTGAACCAGCCGGCCGGCTCAGAGGACGGGAAGCTGTGGACGAACTGGTGGGCTGAACTGGTCTCGTTCTTGGCGACGTCCTCCAGGTGGATGGCCTGCTGCAGGAGGATCTGCCACTGGACACGAGTCCTGTTGTGTCTCTGAACCGCATAGATCACCTGGAAACACAATCACACACATGGTAGACCCTAACAGTGTTGTATACCGATACTAGAGACCCTAACAGTGTTGTATACTGATACTAGAGACCCTAACAGTGTTGTATACTGATACTAGAGACCCTAACAGTGTTGTATACCGATACTAGAGACCCTAACAGTGTTGTATACGGATACTAGAGACCCTAACAGTGTTGTATACTGATACTAGAGACCCTAACAGTGTTGTATACCGATACTAGAGACCCTAACAGTGTTGTATACGGATACTAGAGACCCTAACAGTGTTGTATACTGATACTAGAGACCCTAACAGTGTTGTATACTGATACTAGAGACCCTAACAGTGTTGTATACGGATACTAGAGACCCTAACAGTGTTGTATACTGATACTAGAGACCCTAACAGTGTTGTATACTGATACTAGAGACCCTAACAGTGTTGTATACTGATACTAGAGACCCTAACAGTGTTGTATACTGATACTAGAGACCCTAACAGTGTTGTATACTGATACTAGAGACCCTAACAGTGTTGTATACTGATACTAGAGACCCTAACAGTGTTGTATACTGATACTAGAGACCCTAACAGTGTTGTATACGGATACTAGAGACCCTAACAGTGTTGTATACTGATACTAGAGACCCTAACAGTGTTGTATACTGATACTAGAGACCCTAACAGTGTTGTATACGGATACTAGAGACCCTAACAGTGTTGTATACTGATACTAGAGACCCTAACAGTGTTGTATACTGATACTAGAGACCCTAACAGTGTTGTATACTGATACTAGAGACCCTAACAGTGTTGTATACGGATACTAGAGACCCTAACAGTGTTGTATACTGATACTAGAGACCCTAACAGTGTTGTATACTGATACTAGAGACCCTAACAGTGTTGTATACTGATACTAGAGACCCTAACAGTGTTGTATACTGATACTAGAGACCCTAACAGTGTTGTATACTGATACTAGAGACCCTAACAGTGTTGTATACTGATACTAGAGACCCTAACAGTGTTGTATACTGATACTAGAGACCCTAACAGTGTTGTATACGGATACTAGAGACCCTAACAGTGTTGTATACTGATACTAGAGACCCTAACAGTGTTGTATACTGATACTAGAGACCCTAACAGTGTTGTATACTGATACTAGAGACCCTAACAGTGTTGTATACGGATACTAGAGACCCTAACAGTGTTGTATACTGATACTAGAGACCCTAACAGTGTTGTATACGGATACTAGAGACCCTAACAGTGTTGTATACTGATACTAGAAAGGTGTCGCGATACGCTGCCGTTAAAGATGTTACATTAGTACCGGTGCTTTAAGAAGGAAAGTGTCTTCCTGATTTTAGCAGCCTTTCTCTCATCAACTTCTCACAGAACGTGATCTGAATTTCTTATGGTTGTGTTTAGGAAGCCGCTCGCCGTCTACGTGCTGCAGGAGTAATGGCGGTTGAATGGAAACACAGCGAGTGTGAAGGAGGAGCTTTGGCTTCTTCCTCTCACCTGTTTATGAAGCTTCACCAGACTCTTCTCGCTGGGATACGTGTTCTGTTTGTCGTCAAAGTCCTCGTAGTCGTCCATGTTCCGGCCCATCTTCTCCTGGTAGTCCAGCGGGCACTGAGGGGACACGTCAGATCAATACATCTGATCTATCAATCACAACACTGGGATTACTAAAGGGTTCCACTGACCTTCCTGAGGATGGTATCGATGTACTTCCTCAGCGGATGGTTGTACTTGATGGATTCGCTGACTTTTCTCACCTCCTGCATCAAACCAGACTTCACAGTCAAAACGCTGAAATGAGACAAACCTCACACGTGAAGGCGAGTTCCTCCGCCCGACGGCTCACCTCCATGACGTCCTCCAGGTTCTCCTCTGCGTCGGCCTTCTCCGTCATCAGCTTGGACGCCTTGAAGTAGGTCTTGATGAGCAGGTGTCCGTGTCGGGAGGCGTTCCAGTAGGACCGAGGGATCTCCACCAGACCGTAGCCGAGCAGCAGCACCAGCAGGAACAGGCCCCAGGTGTTTGCCGCTGTGATCCCGATGGTCTGCAGCTCGTACCTGAAGCACAAACCACATGAGGTCACACCTGTCTTTTCACTGTTTACATGTTGCCACCGCCTCCTTTTATCAAGACTTTGAAGTCCTTATGTCTTTTGTCTGCGGCCTGTGGCTTCTGTACCAGAGGAAAGTCAGATTAATGTGACACATGTTAGGATTAATGTCTTTGATTTCTAAGTTTACAAATGAACAAAGTCAGCAATGTGTAGACTGGTCCTCTTTATTAAGTGTTTACCTTCCTAACAAAAAACGTATGACAACGGTAATAAAGGAGTGGATGTTGAAGATGGCGACGGCCAAAGCAGCACTGGGACACCAGAAAGAGCAGAACCAGGCCTGACGTCCCTGTACTCACCAGGACAGGTGCCACTGAGGATGAACAGCCACGTAAATGAGCAGCGAGCCGAAGATGAGCAGGTATGTCCCGTAATAAATAGCGTTCTCTATCAGAGCGGTTTTAATTTTGCCCGTGATGGAGAAGCCTCCAGAGCGGGCGTAGGACTGCATGAAGGGCAGCAGCAGCCTGGAAACACAGAGCACAGCAGGGGGGTCATCACTTTATACGCTGGCAAATACAATATATAATATATGTAAAGTATATGGTGTTTATCATACGGACCATGTGAGACACTGAGACGTCCAGTACACCACCCTCCAGAACACGGGCATGATGCCATCAGGGATGTAGCTCCACGGCTTGTAGCAGGGCTTTGGTATGCTGCTGTAGAGGAGGAGGAGAACACCGTATGAGCACACAATACAGTACAGTACACTACAGTATGCTACAATACAGGTCATTACACTACAATGTACTACAATACAATACAATACATTACACCACACCTGTAGACGTTGATGTGGTGAAGCTGCAGGAATAACTCAATGAGACTCATGTTGTGAACTCACCTCCTGGTGGGTGTGACAGATGTGTTAGCCGCGGTGTGATTGGCCGGTCCGGGGCTGGCGGTGGGAACCGAGGCGTGGTCCTCGTGGTCTATCTTACACTGCTTGTAGATGGTCTGTGAAGACAGAGTAAAGGTTTCAGTAGAGTCTCATGAATCTGAGGGACAGACGTGTGGCGTCTCCGCTCGGTACCGACCGTGCTGACGTCCAGAGGTAGAATGAAGACGATGAGGAAGCACAGATACCAGGCCAGCAGCGTGCCGAACAGCACCATGCGCTGCTGCTTCCTGAAGTCTCCATACCGGTGCAGCAGGAACAACGCCAGGAAGAACACCACCACGATCTCGATACCCAGAGCGGCGCCGCTCATCCCGCTGCGCTCCTCTCAGCCGCCTGCCACCAACCTGCAACACATCAACGCATCCAGGATCCAGTTCATTTAGTCCCATCATGTTCACACTGACTGATACCAACGAGCCCAGAGGAGGAAACATGCAGACCGACAGGTAACTCATTGATTGGACAGTGTTGGTGATGTCATCCTGCATCATCAGGACCAACAGGCTGACAGACAGCAGGTCAGTCTGCACTTCATCTCTGCTGCTGTCACAAAGAACTCACCAAGAAACAACCCATACTAGTAGGGTTGCCAGAGTTAACGGGATGAGAACTTAACGCAAATTCATTTTAACGCCGATCATTTCTTTAACGCAACTAGGTTGTAGAAAAAAAACAAGATGGAGACGGCAAAAATTATATACATTAATTACATTAATAAAGCAGCATATTTGCCTACTCCCATGTTGATATGAGTATTAAATACTTCCTCCCTTTAAGGTTCATTTTGAACAGATACAAAATGTGTAAATATTTGAATAGATTGACAGCCCTAGTAATAACGTTGAGTATTTATAAAAATATAAATATCTTCAGGAAATCAAAAGCATGACCCAAAGCACATGACTAATTAAAATACCACAGTGGGTTTACACCATGTGACCTCAGGCTGGGGGACGACTCCATGATTAACAATCAACATCCCATAGAAATGATCAAACCTTACTGCCTGGGAAACACTGACTGACTGCAGTGATGATGAGGATGATGAGGAGACTAACAGAGCTGCTCTTCGTCTAATTACTGCCGCTCTACATAATGAATAATTAGTGCTTTTATTAAAGACATGGGACTCTCCAGCAGAAGCTGACCTGTAAACCATGAAAGGGTCTTTTGTGTCGTTCCACAGGGGGGATGGGAGGGAGCTCTATAGGCAGCAGGACAACCAGTAAGCACCGCTAGGACACCGGGGGAACCACATTATGATTAGAACTGAGGAGACTCAGACCTGTGGCTCTGAATAACACCAGACTGACGTTACAATGACCTCCCATCACTAACAGCTCAGGAGAACAGAGCGCTGCAGGAATAATAATAATAATAATAATAATAATAATAATAATAATAATAATAATGATACGTTCTAAAACCAGGAAATTAGTTTTTTTAGCACTCCCGGTTCCCACGTCTCAAAGACAATGTGTTTTTGGTGAGATGCCTGTTTTGCTCTACATCACCCCTGTCAGTAAGTACCAGAGGATAACCTCCGGGTCTGAGAAGTGAAGCCAACGCTGAAGAGTCTTAAACCTTCATCCTGTCTAGCAGCCAGCAGGAGGCGACTCCTCTGGTTCTATAGAAGACTCTGAGAAGATGAGTCTACTTCTCTCTAGATTTATGACCTCAGTAAACGTTAGGCTCGTTGGAGACGAGGCAGGCCGACACAGAATCGATCACCGACGATCCCCGTGCATGCATGCTGGTTAGATTTGTGTCTGACTTGATGCCAACTTGCTCTGGCTTCGTGCACACATGGGCAACGATGACCTCACGAGATCGAGGCGCCATAGTTGCTCTCCACCGACTGTAAGACCCAGGGCATGATGGGAAACGCCTGGCTCGCGCCTGATCAAAGAGCTGATTGGCTCTCAGTTTCGACAGTAAACACCACGTGTTGCAGAAAGTCACAACTTTCTGTGTAACTGTAATATTCAACACTAGATTGTAGGATATTAGTGTCATGTTGAGCAATGAAGGTTTCATCTGTTAAACACATCTGGTGTGGTTGATGATGATAATTATTATAATAATGAATGTTATCTATATAACACTTATCAAAACTCATGCTCATTATGCGTTTTACAACGAGGACATAAAAATAATAAGAATAGAATCCAACGCCAGACACGCGCACATTTACACAGAGATTTACAAAGAAATATAAATAAAACTACAAGCAGCCTACAGATCGGATCTAACAGGAAGTAACTGTCTCTATGACTTCCTGTAAATTCAGTGAATGCTGTTGGAAACAGCTGGAAACTGTCTGACTGGCCCTCAGCTTTTAGTCTCCGCCACTGCTGCCGCCTGATCTCCTCTACTATCCAGGAGAGACGCAGTTCATCTCCAACGAGCCTGAGACCTCAGTAAACATTGTAAACACGAGTTTATGGTCTCAGTCACTAGTGAGTAGTGATTAGTCACTACACCAACAGGATATGAAGGAGTTAAAATACACATTAATGCAGCAGTAATATTAATCCAGAAACATCAGATAGAGAATAGAAAAACACTGACTGGGGACATCTTACTGAGAGTAAAAGCAGTACTTTTACTGGAGAATACTAGAATCAGAAATACTTTATTGGGGGATTGAGGCGTTATAGTCACTCTTATATAAACATAAAGAAATGTAAGAAAACAGAAATAAAGTAGTATGTAACATATAAATTATGTACGTAATGCTACAATATAAACACAATATATGTAAAGAAATATAAGAAATAAAATAAAAAATAAGAAAATGAGAATATAAACCATATGAAATATGTATAAATATTTGCATTAAGACATGCACTATATAACAAATAACCACAGCACAATAAGTAAATACTAAATGCTGAGAAGTGGATCTATTAAATGAGTAATATATGAATATTAAATGAGTTATATATCAATGCAAGAATGGAATAATTAAGAAATTAATGAGAATATTTCTTGAATGTGCAGTATAAATGCAGCACTAACTACATCTAGATGATAATACTGACATACTTTCACTTCAAGTATATTTTACTGCACAATAAATACTTTGACTCTCAGTACTTTAACTACATTGAGCTGGTTACAAGCTTTTACTTCAATAAGGGTATGAAGCAGTACTTTAACTTGTAGTGGAGTATTTTCACAGTGTGGTAGTAGTACTCTTACTGCAGGAAAGGATCCTTTAGTACTTCTTCCAGCTGTGACAGCTACACACACACAGTAAAACTATACAGTACCACACTCACACAGTACCACAGTACCACACACAGTACCACACACAGTACCACACACACAGTACCACAGTACCACACACAGTACCACACACAGTACCACACACAGTACCACACACACAGTACCACAGTACCACACACAGTACCACACACACAGTACCACACACACAGTAGCACCACACACAGCACCACACACAGCACCACACACAGCACCACACCCTGTAACCCTGTAACCCTGCATGTTAACAGTAATAATGTGATCATGTGTCGTGGTGAGCTGACTGGTCAGAATGAAGCTTTCTGATGTTCAACATGATCCTGTAACTTTAATAAAACAGATCAACACACAGCAGCACATTATAGTGTTAATTAAAGGTTATTATTCATCATAACTGGGTCACATTACTCTGGATTACCAGGGAAACACAGACACACAGCAACATGTAGCTGTCTGTAGCTTTCAGTCCTCCGCCCAGATCAGCAGACAGACCTCAGCTAGCTGTCTGTAGCTGTCAGTAGCTGTCTGTAGCTGTCTGTAGCTGTCAGTAGCTGTCAGTAGCTGTCTGTAGCTGTCTGTAGCTGTCTGTAGCTGTCAGTAGCTGTCTGTAGCTGTCTGTAGCTGTCATTAGCTGTCTGTAGCTGTCTGTAGCTGTCTGTAGCTGTCTGTAGCTGTCAGTCCTCCGCCCAGATCAGCAGACAGACCTCAGCTAGCTGTCTGTAGCTGTCTGTAGCTGTCAGTAGCTGTCTGTAGCTGTCAGTAGCTGTCAGTAGCTGTCTGTAGCTGTCAGTAGCTGTCTGTAGCTGTCAGTAGCTGTCAGTAGCTGTCAGTAGCTGTCTGTAGCTGTCTGTAGCTGTCAGTCCTCCGCCCAGATCAGCAGACAGACCTCAGCTAGCTGTCTGTAGCTGTCTGTAGCTGTCAGTAGCTGTCTGTAGCTGTCTGTAGCTGTCAGTCCTCCGCCCAGATCAGCAGACAGACCTCAGCTAGCTGTCTGTAGCTGTCTGTAGCTGTCAGTAGCTGTCTGTAGCTGTCTGTAGCTGTCAGTAGCTGTCTGTAGCTGTCAGTAGCTGTCAGTAGCTGTCTGTAGCTGTCTGTAGCTGTCAGTAGCTGTCAGTAGCTGTCAGTAGCTGTCTGTAGCTGTCTGTAGCTGTCTGTAGCTGTCATTAGCTGTCAGTAGCTGTCTGTAGCTGTCTGTAGCTGTCAGTCCTCCGCCCAGATCAGCAGACAGACCTCAGCTAGCTGTCAGTAGCTGTCTGTAGCTGTCAGTCCTCCGCCCAGATCAGCAGACAGACCTCAGCTAGCTGTCTGTAGCTGTCAGTAGCTGTCTGTAGCTGTCAGTAGCTGTCTGTAGCTGTCTGTAGCTGTCTGTAGCTGTCAGTAGCTGTCTGTAGCTGTCAGTAGCTGTCTGTAGCTGTCAGTAGCTGTCTGTAGCTGTCAGTAGCTGTATGTAGCTGTCAGTAGCTGTATGCAGCTGTCAGTAGCTGTCAGTAGCTGTCTGTAGCTGTCTGTAGCTGTCTGTAGCTGTCAGTAGCTGTCTGTAGCTGTCAGTCCTCCGCCCAGATCAGCAGACAGACCTCAGCTAGCTGTCTGTAGCTGTCAGTAGCTGTCTGTAGCTGTCTGTAGCTGTCAGTCCTCCGCCCAAATCAGCAGACAGACCTCAGCTAGCTGTCTGTAGCTGTCAGTAGCTGTCTGTAGCTGTCAGTAGCTGTCTGTAGCTGCCAGTAGCTGTCAGTAGCTGTCAGTAGCTGTCTGTAGCTGTCAGTAGCTGTCTGTAGCTGTCTGTAGCTGTCAGTAGCTGTCTGTAGCTGTCAGTAGCTGTCTGTAGCTGTCAGTCCTCCGCCCAAATCAGCAGACAGACCTCAGCTAGCTGTCAGTAGCTGTCTGTAGCTGTCTGTAGCTGTCAGTAGCTGTCTGTAGCTGTCAGTAGCTGTCTGTAGCTGTCAGTAGCTGTCTGTAGCTGTCTGTAGCTGTCAGTAGCTGTCAGTAGCTGTCAGTCCTCCGCCCAGATCAGCAGACAGACCTCAGCTAGCTGTCAGTAGCTGTCTGTAGCTGTCTGTAGCTGTCAGTAGCTGTCAGTAGCTGTCAGTAGCTGTCAGTCCTCTGCCCAGATCAGCAGACAGACCTCAGCTAGCTGTCTGTAGCTGTCAGTAGCTGTCAGTAGCTGTCTGTAGCTGTCTGTAGCTGTCAGTAGCTGTCAGTAGCTGTCTGTAGCTGTCTGTAGCTGTCTGTAGCTGTCAGTAGCTGTCAGTAGCTGTCTGTAGCTGTCAGTAGCTGTCAGTAGCTGTCTGTAGCTGTCAGTAGCTGTTAGTAGCTGTCAGTCCTCCGCCCAGATCAGCAGACAGACCTCAGCTAGCTGTCTGTAGCTGTCAGTAGCTGTCTGTAGCTGTCAGTAGCTGTCAGTAGCTGTCTGTAGCTGTCTGTAGCTGTCAGTCCTCCGCCCAGATCAGCAGACAGACCTCAGCTAGCTGTCTGTAGCTGTCTGTAGCTGTCAGTAGCTGTCAGTAGCTGTCAGTAGCTGTCAGTAGCTGTCAGTAGCTGTCTGTAGCTGTCTGTAGCTGTCAGTAGCTGTCTGTAGCTGTCTGTAGCTGTCAGTCCTCCGCCCAGATCAGCAGACAGACCTCAGCTAGCTGTCTGTAGCTGTCAGTAGCTGTCTGTAGCTGTCAGTAGCTGTCTGTAGCTGTCTGTAGCTGTCAGTAGCTGTCAGTAGCTGTCTGTAGCTGTCTGTAGCTGTCAGTAGCTGTCTGTAGCTGTCAGTAGCTGTCTGTAGCTGTCAGTCCTCTGCCCAGATCAGCAGACAGACCTCAGCTAGCTGTCTGTAGCTGTCAGTAGCTGTCTGTAGCTGTCAGTAGCTGTCAGTAGCAGTCAGTAGCTGTCAGTAGCAGTCAGTAGCTGTCAGTAGCTGTCAGTAGCTGTCAGTAGCTGTCTGTAGCTGTCAGTAGCTGTCAGTAGCTGTCTGTAGCTGTCTGTAGCTGTCAGTAGCTGTCAGTAGCTGTCTGTAGCTGTCTGTAGCTGTCAGTCCTCCGCCCAGATCAGCAGACAGACCTCAGCTAGCTGTCTGTAGCTGTCAGTAGCTGTCTGTAGCTGTCAGTAGCTGTCTGTAGCTGTCAGTAGCTGTCTGTAGCTGTCTGTAGCTGTCTGTAGCTGTCTGTAGCTGTCAGTAGCTGTCTGTAGCTGTCAGTCCTCTGCCCAGATGAGCAGACAGACCTCAGCTAGCTGTCTGTAGCTGTCAGTAGCTGTCTGTAGCTGTCAGTAGCAGTCAGTAGCTGTCAGTAGCTGTCTGTAGCTGTCAGTAGCTGTCAGTAGCTGTCTGTAGCTGTCTGTAGCTGTCAGTAGCTGTCTGTAGCTGTCAGTAGCTGTCTGTAGCTGTCTGTAGCTGTCTGTAGCTGTCAGTAGCTGTCAGTAGCTGTCTGTAGCTGTCTGTAGCTGTCAGTCCTCCGCCCAGATCAGCAGACAGACCTCAGCTAGCTGTCAGTAGCTGTCTGTAGCTGTCAGTAGCTGTCTGTAGCTGTCTGTAGCTGTCTGTAGCTGTCTGTAGCTGTCAGTAGCTGTCTGTAGCTGTCAGTCCTCTGCCCAGATCAGCAGACAGACCTCAGCTAGCTGTCTGTAGCTGTCAGTAGCTGTCTGTAGCTGTCAGTAGCTGTCTGTAGCTGTCAGTAGCTGTCAGTAGCTGTCAGTAGCTGTCTGTAGCTGTCTGTAGCTGTCAGTAGCTGTCTGTAGCTGTCAGTAGCTGTCTGTAGCTGTCTGTAGCTGTCAGTCCTCTGCCCAGATCAGCAGACAGACCTCAGCTAGCTGTCTGTAGCTGTCAGTAGCTGTCAGTAGCAGTCAGTAGCTGTCAGTAGCTGTCAGTAGCTGTCTGTAGCTGTCTGTAGCTGTCAGTCCTCTGCCCAGATCAGCAGACAGACCTCAGCTAGCTGTCTGTAGCTGTCAGTAGCTGTCAGTAGCTGTCAGTAGCTGTCTGTTGCTGTCAGTAGCTGTCAGTAGCTGTCTGTAGCTGTCAGTAGCTGTCAGTCCTCTGCCCAGATCAGCAGACAGACCTCAGCTAGCTGTCTGTAGCTGTCAGTAGCTGTCTGTAGCTGTCTGTAGCTGTCAGTCCTCCGCCCAGATCAGCAGACAGACCTCAGCTAGCTGTCTGTAGCTGTCAGTAGCTGTCTGTAGCTGTCAGTAGCTGTCTGTAGCTGTCAGTAGCTGTCTGTAGCTGTCTGTAGCTGTCTGTAGCTGTCAGTAGCTGTCTGTAGCTGTCAGTAGCTGTCTGTAGCTGTCAGTCCTCTGCCCAGATCAGCAGACAGACCTCAGCTAGCTGTCTGTAGCTGTCAGTAGCTGTCAGTAGCAGTCAGTAGCTGTCAGTAGCTGTCAGTAGCTGTCTGTAGCTGTCTGTAGCTGTCTGTAGCTGTCAGTAGCTGTCAGTAGCTGTCTGTAGCTGTCTGTAGCTGTCAGTAGCTGTCTGTAGCTGTCAGTAGCTGTCTGTAGCTGTCTGTAGCTGTCAGTAGCTGTCAGTCCTCCGCCCAGATCAGCAGACAGACCTCAGCTAGCTGTCTGTAGCTGTCAGTAGCTGTCAGTAGCTGTCAGTAGCTGTCTGTAGCTGTCTGTAGCTGTCTGTAGCTGTCAGTAGCTGTCAGTAGCTGTCTGTAGCTGTCTGTAGCTGTCAGTCCTCCGCCCAGATCAGCAGACAGACCTCAGCTAGCTGTCTGTAGCTGTCAGTAGCTGTCTGTAGCTGTCAGTAGCTGTCTGTAGCTGTCTGTAGCTGTCAGTAGCTGTCTGTAGCTGTCTGTAGCTGTCAGTAGCTGTCTGTAGCTGTCAGTAGCTGTCAGTAGCTGTCTGTAGCTGTCAGTCCTCTGCCCAGATCAGCAGACAGACCTCAGCTAGCTGTCTGTAGCTGTCAGTAGCTGTCTGTAGCTGTCAGTAGCTGTCAGTAGCAGTCAGTAGCTGTCAGTAGCAGTCAGTAGCTGTCAGTAGCTGTCAGTAGCTGTCTGTAGCTGTCAGTAGCTGTCTGTAGCTGTCTGTAGCTGTCAGTAGCTGTCTGTAGCTGTCAGTAGCTGTCTGTAGCTGTCTGTAGCTGTCAGTCCTCTGCCCAGATCAGCAGACAGACCTCAGCTAGCTGTCTGTAGCTGTCAGTAGCTGTCAGTAGCTGTCAGTAGCAGTCAGTAGCTGTCAGTAGCTGTCAGTAGCTGTCAGTAGCTGTCTGTAGCTGTCTGTAGCTGTCTGTAGCTGTCAGTAGCTGTCAGTAGCTGTCTGTAGCTGTCAGTAGCTGTCAGTCCTCTGCCCAGATCAGCAGACAGACCTCAGCTAGCTGTCTGTAGCTGTCAGTAGCTGTCAGTAGCTGTCTGTAGCTGTCTGTAGCTGTCTGTAGCTGTCAGTAGCTGTCAGTAGCTGTCAGTAGCTGTCAGTCCTCCGCCCAGATCAGCAGACAGACCTCAGCTAGCTGTCTGTAGCTGTCAGTAGCTGTCAGTAGCTGTCAGTAGCTGTCAGTAGCTGTCTGTAGCTGTCAGTAGCTGTCAGTAGCTGTCTGTAGCTGTCTGTAGCTGTCAGTCCTCCGCCCAGATCAGCAGACAGACCTCAGCTAGCTGTCTGTAGCTGTCAGTAGCTGTCTGTAGCTGTCAGTAGCTGTCTGTAGCTGTCAGTAGCTGTCTGTAGCTGTCTGTAGCTGTCTGTAGCTGTCTGTAGCTGTCTGTAGCTGTCAGTCCTCTGCCCAGATCAGCAGACAGACCTCAGCTAGCTGTCAGTAGCTGTCTGTAGCTGTCAGTAGCTGTCAGTAGCAGTCAGTAGCTGTCAGTAGCTGTCAGTAGCTGTCTGTAGCTGTCTGTAGCTGTCAGTAGCTGTCTGTAGCTGTCTGTAGCTGTCAGTAGCTGTCTGTAGCTGTCTGTAGCTGTCAGTAGCTGTCTGTAGCTGTCAGTAGCTGTCTGTAGCTGTCTGTAGCTGTCAGTAGCTGTCAGTAGCTGTCTGTAGCTGTCTGTAGCTGTCAGTCCTCCGCCCAGATCAGCAGACAGACCTCAGCTAGCTGTCTGTAGCTGTCAGTAGCTGTCTGTAGCTGTCAGTAGCTGTCTGTAGCTGTCTGTAGCTGTCTGTAGCTGTCTGTAGCTGTCAGTAGCTGTCTGTAGCTGTCAGTCCTCTGCCCAGATCAGCAGACAGACCTCAGCTAGCTGTCTGTAGCTGTCAGTAGCTGTCTGTAGCTGTCAGTAGCTGTCAGTAGCAGTCAGTAGCTGTCAGTAGCTGTCAGTAGCTGTCAGTAGCTGTCTGTAGCTGTCAGTAGCTGTCAGTAGCTGTCTGTAGCTGTCTGTAGCTGTCAGTAGCTGTCTGTAGCTGTCAGTAGCTGTCTGTAGCTGTCTGTAGCTGTCAGTCCTCTGCCCAGATCAGCAGACAGACCTCAGCTAGCTGTCTGTAGCTGTCAGTAGCTGTCAGTAGCAGTCAGTAGCTGTCAGTAGCTGTCAGTAGCTGTCTGTAGCTGTCAGTAGCTGTCAGTAGCTGTCAGTAGCTGTCTGTAGCTGTCTGTAGCTGTCTGTAGCTGTCAGTAGCTGTCAGTAGCTGTCTGTAGCTGTCTGTAGCTGTCAGTAGCTGTCAGTCCTCTGCCCAGATCAGCAGACAGACCTCAGCTAGCTGTCTGTAGCTGTCAGTAGCTGTCTGTAGCTGTCTGTAGCTGTCAGTCCTCCGCCCAGATCAGCAGACAGACCTCAGCTAGCTGTCTGTAGCTGTCAGTAGCTGTCTGTAGCTGTCAGTAGCTGTCTGTAGCTGTCAGTAGCTGTCTGTAGCTGTCTGTAGCTGTCTGTAGCTGTCAGTAGCTGTCTGTAGCTGTCTGTAGCTGTCAGTAGCTGTCTGTAGCTGTCAGTAGCTGTCTGTAGCTGTCAGTCCTCTGCCCAGATCAGCAGACAGACCTCAGCTAGCTGTCTGTAGCTGTCAGTAGCTGTCAGTAGCAGTCAGTAGCTGTCAGTAGCTGTCAGTAGCTGTCTGTAGCTGTCAGTAGCTGTCTGTAGCTGTCTGTAGCTGTCAGTAGCTGTCTGTAGCTGTCAGTAGCTGTCTGTAGCTGTCTGTAGCTGTCAGTAGCTGTCAGTCCTCCGCCCAGATCAGCAGACAGACCTCAGCTAGCTGTCTGTAGCTGTCAGTAGCTGTCAGTAGCTGTCTGTAGCTGTCTGTAGCTGTCAGTAGCTGTCAGTAGCTGTCTGTAGCTGTCTGTAGCTGTCAGTAGCTGTCTGTAGCTGTCTGTAGCTGTCAGTAGCTGTCTGTAGCTGTCTGTAGCTGTCAGTAGCTGTCAGTAGCTGTCTGTAGCTGTCTGTAGCTGTCAGTAGCTGTCAGTAGCTGTCAGTAGCTGTCAGTAGCTGTCTGTAGCTGTCAGTAGCTGTCTGTAGCTGTCAGTAGCTGTCAGTAGCTGTCTGTAGCTGTCTGTAGCTGTCTGTAGCTGTCAGTAGCTGTCTGTAGCTGTCAGTAGCTGTCTGTAGCTGTCTGTAGCTGTCAGTAGCTGTCAGTAGCTGTCTGTAGCTGTCTGTAGCTGTCAGTAGCTGTCTGTAGCTGTCTGTAGCTGTCAGTAGCTGTCTGTAGCTGTCTGTAGCTGTCAGTAGCTGTCTGTAGCTGTCAGTAGCTGTCTGTAGCTGTCTGTAGCTGTCTGTAGCTGTCTGTAGCTGTCAGTAGCTGTCTGTAGCTGTCTGTAGCTGTCTGTAGCTGTCTGTAGCTGTCAGTAGCTGTCTGTAGCTGTCTGTAGCTGTCAGTAGCTGTCTGTAGCTGTCAGTAGCTGTCTGTAGCTGTCTGTAGCTGTCAGTAGCTGTCAGTAGCTGTCTGTAGCTGTCTGTAGCTGTCAGTAGCTGTCAGTAGCTGTCTGTAGCTGTCTGTAGCTGTCAGTAGCTGTCAGTCCTCTGCCCAGATCAGCAGACAGACCTCAGCTAGCTGTCTGTAGCTGTCAGTAGCTGTCTGTAGCTGTCTGTAGCTGTCAGTCCTCCGCCCAGATCAGCAGACAGACCTCAGCTAGCTGTCTGTAGCTGTCAGTAGCTGTCTGTAGCTGTCAGTAGCTGTCTGTAGCTGTCAGTAGCTGTCTGTAGCTGTCTGTAGCTGTCTGTAGCTGTCAGTAGCTGTCTGTAGCTGTCTGTAGCTGTCAGTAGCTGTCTGTAGCTGTCAGTAGCTGTCTGTAGCTGTCAGTCCTCTGCCCAGATCAGCAGACAGACCTCAGCTAGCTGTCTGTAGCTGTCAGTAGCTGTCAGTAGCAGTCAGTAGCTGTCAGTAGCTGTCAGTAGCTGTCTGTAGCTGTCAGTAGCTGTCTGTAGCTGTCTGTAGCTGTCAGTAGCTGTCTGTAGCTGTCAGTAGCTGTCTGTAGCTGTCTGTAGCTGTCAGTAGCTGTCAGTCCTCCGCCCAGATCAGCAGACAGACCTCAGCTAGCTGTCTGTAGCTGTCAGTAGCTGTCAGTAGCTGTCTGTAGCTGTCTGTAGCTGTCAGTAGCTGTCAGTAGCTGTCTGTAGCTGTCTGTAGCTGTCAGTAGCTGTCTGTAGCTGTCTGTAGCTGTCTGTAGCTGTCAGTAGCTGTCTGTAGCTGTCTGTAGCTGTCAGTAGCTGTCAGTAGCTGTCTGTAGCTGTCTGTAGCTGTCAGTAGCTGTCAGTAGCTGTCAGTAGCTGTCAGTAGCTGTCTGTAGCTGTCTGTAGCTGTCAGTAGCTGTCTGTAGCTGTCAGTAGCTGTCAGTAGCTGTCTGTAGCTGTCTGTAGCTGTCTGTAGCTGTCAGTAGCTGTCTGTAGCTGTCAGTAGCTGTCTGTAGCTGTCTGTAGCTGTCAGTAGCTGTCAGTAGCTGTCTGTAGCTGTCTGTAGCTGTCAGTAGCTGTCTGTAGCTGTCTGTAGCTGTCAGTAGCTGTCTGTAGCTGTCTGTAGCTGTCAGTAGCTGTCTGTAGCTGTCAGTAGCTGTCTGTAGCTGTCTGTAGCTGTCTGTAGCTGTCTGTAGCTGTCAGTAGCTGTCTGTAGCTGTCTGTAGCTGTCTGTAGCTGTCTGTAGCTGTCTGTAGCTGTCTGTAGCTGTCAGTAGCTGTCTGTAGCTGTCAGTAGCTGTCTGTAGCTGTCTGTAGCTGTCAGTAGCTGTCAGTAGCTGTCTGTAGCTGTCTGTAGCTCTCAGTAGCTGTCAGTAGCTGTCTGTAGCTGTCTGTAGCTGTCAGTAGCTGTCTGTAGCTGTCTGTAGCTGTCTGTAGCTGTCAGTAGCTGTCTGTAGCTGTCAGTAGCTGTCTGTAGCTGTCTGTAGCTGTCTGTAGCTGTCAGTAGCTGTCAGTAGCTGTCAGTAGCTGTCTGTAGCTGTCAGTCCTCTGCCCAGATCAGCAGACAGACCTCAGCTAGCTGTCTGTAGCTGTCAGTAGCTGTCTGTAGCTGTCAGTAGCTGTCAGTAGCAGTCAGTAGCTGTCAGTAGCAGTCAGTAGCTGTCAGTAGCTGTCAGTAGCTGTCAGTAGCTGTCTGTAGCTGTCAGTAGCTGTCAGTAGCTGTCTGTAGCTGTCTGTAGCTGTCAGTAGCTGTCAGTAGCTGTCTGTAGCTGTCTGTAGCTGTCAGTCCTCCGCCCAGATCAGCAGACAGACCTCAGCTAGCTGTCTGTAGCTGTCAGTAGCTGTCTGTAGCTGTCAGTAGCTGTCTGTAGCTGTCAGTAGCTGTCTGTAGCTGTCTGTAGCTGTCTGTAGCTGTCTGTAGCTGTCAGTAGCTGTCTGTAGCTGTCAGTCCTCTGCCCAGATCAGCAGACAGACCTCAGCTAGCTGTCTGTAGCTGTCAGTAGCTGTCTGTAGCTGTCAGTAGCAGTCAGTAGCTGTCAGTAGCTGTCTGTAGCTGTCAGTAGCTGTCAGTAGCTGTCTGTAGCTGTCTGTAGCTGTCAGTAGCTGTCTGTAGCTGTCAGTAGCTGTCTGTAGCTGTCTGTAGCTGTCTGTAGCTGTCAGTAGCTGTCAGTAGCTGTCTGTAGCTGTCTGTAGCTGTCAGTCCTCCGCCCAGATCAGCAGACAGACCTCAGCTAGCTGTCAGTAGCTGTCTGTAGCTGTCAGTAGCTGTCTGTAGCTGTCTGTAGCTGTCTGTAGCTGTCTGTAGCTGTCAGTAGCTGTCTGTAGCTGTCAGTCCTCTGCCCAGATCAGCAGACAGACCTCAGCTAGCTGTCTGTAGCTGTCAGTAGCTGTCTGTAGCTGTCAGTAGCTGTCTGTAGCTGTCAGTAGCTGTCAGTAGCTGTCAGTAGCTGTCTGTAGCTGTCTGTAGCTGTCAGTAGCTGTCTGTAGCTGTCAGTAGCTGTCTGTAGCTGTCTGTAGCTGTCAGTCCTCTGCCCAGATCAGCAGACAGACCTCAGCTAGCTGTCTGTAGCTGTCAGTAGCTGTCAGTAGCAGTCAGTAGCTGTCAGTAGCTGTCAGTAGCTGTCTGTAGCTGTCAGTAGCTGTCAGTAGCTGTCAGTAGCTGTCAGTAGCTGTCTGTTGCTGTCAGTAGCTGTCAGTAGCTGTCTGTAGCTGTCAGTAGCTGTCAGTCCTCTGCCCAGATCAGCAGACAGACCTCAGCTAGCTGTCTGTAGCTGTCAGTAGCTGTCTGTAGCTGTCTGTAGCTGTCAGTCCTCCGCCCAGATCAGCAGACAGACCTCAGCTAGCTGTCTGTAGCTGTCAGTAGCTGTCTGTAGCTGTCAGTAGCTGTCTGTAGCTGTCAGTAGCTGTCTGTAGCTGTCTGTAGCTGTCTGTAGCTGTCAGTAGCTGTCTGTAGCTGTCTGTAGCTGTCAGTAGCTGTCTGTAGCTGTCAGTAGCTGTCTGTAGCTGTCAGTCCTCTGCCCAGATCAGCAGACAGACCTCAGCTAGCTGTCTGTAGCTGTCAGTAGCTGTCAGTAGCAGTCAGTAGCTGTCAGTAGCTGTCAGTAGCTGTCTGTAGCTGTCTGTAGCTGTCAGTAGCTGTCAGTAGCTGTCTGTAGCTGTCTGTAGCTGTCAGTAGCTGTCTGTAGCTGTCAGTAGCTGTCTGTAGCTGTCTGTAGCTGTCAGTAGCTGTCAGTCCTCCGCCCAGATCAGCAGACAGACCTCAGCTAGCTGTCTGTAGCTGTCAGTAGCTGTCAGTAGCTGTCAGTAGCTGTCTGTAGCTGTCTGTAGCTGTCTGTAGCTGTCAGTAGCTGTCAGTAGCTGTCTGTAGCTGTCTGTAGCTGTCAGTCCTCCGCCCAGATCAGCAGACAGACCTCAGCTAGCTGTCTGTAGCTGTCAGTAGCTGTCTGTAGCTGTCAGTAGCTGTCTGTAGCTGTCTGTAGCTGTCAGTAGCTGTCTGTAGCTGTCTGTAGCTGTCAGTAGCTGTCTGTAGCTGTCAGTAGCTGTCTGTAGCTGTCAGTCCTCTGCCCAGATCAGCAGACAGACCTCAGCTAGCTGTCTGTAGCTGTCAGTAGCTGTCTGTAGCTGTCAGTAGCTGTCAGTAGCAGTCAGTAGCTGTCAGTAGCAGTCAGTAGCTGTCAGTAGCTGTCAGTAGCTGTCTGTAGCTGTCAGTAGCTGTCTGTAGCTGTCTGTAGCTGTCAGTAGCTGTCTGTAGCTGTCAGTAGCTGTCTGTAGCTGTCTGTAGCTGTCAGTCCTCTGCCCAGATCAGCAGACAGACCTCAGCTAGCTGTCTGTAGCTGTCAGTAGCTGTCAGTAGCTGTCAGTAGCAGTCAGTAGCTGTCAGTAGCTGTCAGTAGCTGTCAGTAGCTGTCTGTAGCTGTCTGTAGCTGTCAGTAGCTGTCAGTAGCTGTCTGTAGCTGTCAGTAGCTGTCAGTCCTCTGCCCAGATCAGCAGACAGACCTCAGCTAGCTGTCTGTAGCTGTCAGTAGCTGTCAGTAGCTGTCTGTAGCTGTCTGTAGCTGTCAGTAGCTGTCAGTAGCTGTCAGTAGCTGTCAGTAGCTGTCAGTAGCTGTCAGTCCTCCGCCCAGATCAGCAGACAGACCTCAGCTAGCTGTCTGTAGCTGTCAGTAGCTGTCAGTAGCTGTCAGTAGCTGTCAGTAGCTGTCTGTAGCTGTCAGTAGCTGTCAGTAGCTGTCTGTAGCTGTCTGTAGCTGTCAGTCCTCCGCCCAGATCAGCAGACAGACCTCAGCTAGCTGTCTGTAGCTGTCAGTAGCTGTCTGTAGCTGTCAGTAGCTGTCTGTAGCTGTCAGTAGCTGTCTGTAGCTGTCTGTAGCTGTCTGTAGCTGTCAGTAGCTGTCTGTAGCTGTCAGTCCTCTGCCCAGATCAGCAGACAGACCTCAGCTAGCTGTCAGTAGCTGTCTGTAGCTGTCAGTAGCTGTCAGTAGCAGTCAGTAGCTGTCAGTAGCTGTCAGTAGCTGTCAGTAGCTGTCTGTAGCTGTCTGTAGCTGTCAGTAGCTGTCTGTAGCTGTCTGTAGCTGTCAGTAGCTGTCTGTAGCTGTCAGTAGCTGTCTGTAGCTGTCTGTAGCTGTCAGTAGCTGTCAGTAGCTGTCTGTAGCTGTCTGTAGCTGTCAGTCCTCCGCCCAGATCAGCAGACAGACCTCAGCTAGCTGTCTGTAGCTGTCAGTAGCTGTCTGTAGCTGTCAGTAGCTGTCTGTAGCTGTCTGTAGCTGTCTGTAGCTGTCTGTAGCTGTCAGTAGCTGTCTGTAGCTGTCAGTCCTCTGCCCAGATCAGCAGACAGACCTCAGCTAGCTGTCTGTAGCTGTCAGTAGCTGTCTGTAGCTGTCAGTAGCTGTCAGTAGCAGTCAGTAGCTGTCAGTAGCTGTCAGTAGCTGTCAGTAGCTGTCTGTAGCTGTCAGTAGCTGTCAGTAGCTGTCTGTAGCTGTCTGTAGCTGTCAGTAGCTGTCTGTAGCTGTCAGTAGCTGTCTGTAGCTGTCTGTAGCTGTCAGTCCTCTGCCCAGATCAGCAGACAGACCTCAGCTAGCTGTCTGTAGCTGTCAGTAGCTGTCAGTAGCAGTCAGTAGCTGTCAGTAGCTGTCAGTAGCTGTCTGTAGCTGTCAGTAGCTGTCAGTAGCTGTCAGTAGCTGTCTGTAGCTGTCTGTAGCTGTCAGTAGCTGTCAGTAGCTGTCTGTAGCTGTCTGTAGCTGTCAGTAGCTGTCAGTCCTCTGCCCAGATCAGCAGACAGACCTCAGCTAGCTGTCTGTAGCTGTCAGTAGCTGTCTGTAGCTGTCTGTAGCTGTCAGTCCTCCGCCCAGATCAGCAGACAGACCTCAGCTAGCTGTCTGTAGCTGTCAGTAGCTGTCTGTAGCTGTCAGTAGCTGTCTGTAGCTGTCAGTAGCTGTCTGTAGCTGTCTGTAGCTGTCTGTAGCTGTCAGTAGCTGTCTGTAGCTGTCTGTAGCTGTCAGTAGCTGTCTGTAGCTGTCAGTAGCTGTCTGTAGCTGTCAGTCCTCTGCCCAGATCAGCAGACAGACCTCAGCTAGCTGTCTGTAGCTGTCAGTAGCTGTCAGTAGCAGTCAGTAGCTGTCAGTAGCTGTCAGTAGCTGTCTGTAGCTGTCAGTAGCTGTCAGTAGCTGTCTGTAGCTGTCTGTAGCTGTCAGTAGCTGTCTGTAGCTGTCAGTAGCTGTCTGTAGCTGTCTGTAGCTGTCAGTAGCTGTCAGTCCTCCGCCCAGATCAGCAGACAGACCTCAGCTAGCTGTCTGTAGCTGTCAGTAGCTGTCAGTAGCTGTCTGTAGCTGTCTGTAGCTGTCAGTAGCTGTCAGTAGCTGTCTGTAGCTGTCTGTAGCTGTCAGTAGCTGTCTGTAGCTGTCTGTAGCTGTCAGTAGCTGTCTGTAGCTGTCTGTAGCTGTCAGTAGCTGTCAGTAGCTGTCTGTAGCTGTCTGTAGCTGTCAGTAGCTGTCAGTAGCTGTCTGTAGCTGTCTGTAGCTGTCTGTAGCTGTCAGTAGCTGTCTGTAGCTGTCAGTAGCTGTCTGTAGCTGTCTGTAGCTGTCTGTAGCTGTCAGTAGCTGTCTGTAGCTGTCAGTAGCTGTCTGTAGCTGTCTGTAGCTGTCAGTAGCTGTCAGTAGCTGTCTGTAGCTGTCTGTAGCTGTCAGTAGCTGTCTGTAGCTGTCTGTAGCTGTCAGTAGCTGTCTGTAGCTGTCTGTAGCTGTCAGTAGCTGTCTGTAGCTGTCAGTAGCTGTCTGTAGCTGTCTGTAGCTGTCTGTAGCTGTCTGTAGCTGTCAGTAGCTGTCTGTAGCTGTCTGTAGCTGTCTGTAGCTGTCTGTAGCTGTCAGTAGCTGTCTGTAGCTGTCTGTAGCTGTCAGTAGCTGTCTGTAGCTGTCAGTAGCTGTCTGTAGCTGTCTGTAGCTGTCAGTAGCTGTCAGTAGCTGTCTGTAGCTGTCTGTAGCTGTCAGTAGCTGTCAGTAGCTGTCTGTAGCTGTCTGTAGCTGTCAGTAGCTGTCTGTAGCTGTCTGTAGCTGTCTGTAGCTGTCAGTAGCTGTCTGTAGCTGTCAGTAGCTGTCTGTAGCTGTCTGTAGCTGTCTGTAGCTGTCAGTAGCTGTCAGTAGCTGTCTGTAGCTGTCTGTAGCTGTCTGTAGCTGTCAGTAGCTGTCAGTAGCTGTCTGTAGCTGTCTGTAGCTGTCTGTAGCTGTCAGTAGCTGTCAGTAGCTGTCTGTAGCTGTCTGTAGCTGTCAGTAGCTGTCTGTAGCTGTCAGTCCTCCGCCCAGATCAGCAGACAGACCTCAGCTAGCTGTCTGTAGCTGTCAGTAGCTGTCAGTAGCTGTCAGTAGCTGTCTGTAGCTGTCAGTAGCTGTCTGTAGCTGTCAGTAGCTGTCAGTAGCTGTCTGTAGCTGTCTGTAGCTGTCAGTAGCTGTCTGTAGCTGTCAGTCCTCCGCCCAGATCAGCAGACAGACCGGAGCTAGCAGCTAGCTGCTAACGGAGCTAGCAGCTAGCTCCGTTAGCAGCTAGCTCCGTTAGCAGCTAGCAGCTAGCTGTCATGTTATCTATCTAAATGAAGCGGTTCGTCTCTTACCGAGCTGTGAGAGTGTTTCTGCTCCTCTGAGGTGGAGATGAGACCTTCAGTGATCTCTCCAGGCGGCTGTCTGCTTATTAAAACACCAGCTTCAACAGTGGAACAGCTTCCTGCTGATGATCTCTGGCTGTCACAGTCACATCCGGGTTCTCTACAAGGAGGAGCCTGAAGGAGCGGACGATGACGTCAGTGCTAGGCAGACCAAGCAAAGGTGCATGCGCATTAGGTTGCGTTGTCCTTACCTTTTAGTTTAGACCCTGCAGGGTGTATTAGTGCCCTCTGCAGGGTGTATTAGTGCCCTCTGCAGGGTGTATTAGTGCCCTCTGCAGGGTGTATTAGTGCCCTCTACAGGGTGTATTAGTGCCCTCTGCAGAGTGTATTAGTGCCCTCTGCAGGGTGTATTAGTGCCCTCTGCAGGGTGTATTAGTGCCCTCTACAGGGTGTATTAGTGCCCTCTGCAGAGTGTATTAGTGCCCTCTGCAGAGTGTATTAGTGCCCTCTGCAGGGTGTATTAGTGCCCTCTGCAGGGTGTATTAGTGCCCTCTGCAGGGTGTATTAGTGCCCTCTACAGGGTGTATTAGTGCCCTCTGCAGAGTGTATTAGTGCCCTCTGCAGAGTGTATTAGTGCCCTCTGCAGGGTGTATTAGTGCCCTCTGCAGGGTGTATTAGTGCCCTCTGCAGGGTGTATTAGTGCCCTCTGCAGAGTGTATTACTATAGAAGTTCTTATTGGACTTTTTTAGTTGTAACCCACAGAAGATATTCCACAAATGTGTACCATGATCTGCAGATATTTCACTATCCACAAACATGTATTTTTGTTGTGTAAAGTCACATTCACAAAAATACAGGGCGATATTATATATAATATAATATTGCATATAATATTATGTATATATTATATGTATATATTATATATATTATATTTATATAATATATATAATATATGTATATAATATATGTATATATATCATGTATATTATATAATATATATATACATGATATATATATATATATTATATATATTTAATAAATGTATATTATATTATATATATATTATATATATTGTATATACTGTATATACATATATATATATATACATACAGTGAATGTGACTTTACACAACAAAAATACATGTTTGTGGATAGTGAAATATCTGCAGATCATGGTACACATTTGTGGAATATCTTCTGTGGGTTACAACTAAAAAAGTCCAATAAGAATTTCCATATATTACTGCCCCCTGGAGGGGGGGAAATGTATTACTACCATCACAGTTAGAGTAATTCCTATGCTTACATTTTTTTCAATTGCAAACAAACTAAAATGATACATAGAAAAAAATAAATATAAATAAATTTAAAAATAAAATATCTATATACAGATCAAGTGTTCTGGAAGTTGTTAACAATACAAATAGTGCAAAGAAATAAATATTGGATGGATAGACATGGACTGGATGATTATTATTATTACTATTTACATGTTTACATGTTTACATGTCTATATACTGTATGTACACTGAGTAGGATTTATATATACAGTGACAGGTATGTACATTTTACAATATGTACATACATTAAAGACAGTAAATTATAATCTAAAAATGTGTATTAAAGACAGTAAATACATCACCAACACTAGCTAACTAACTTAACTATGTTCTACATCACCAACACTGATCAGCAGATCTAATCCAGTGTCCCTGGCTTTTCTTCTTTCTGTACTTATTTCTTATACTTTGTGTTTCTTTGTAAACGTCACTCGTCAGAGCGGAAGGCAAAGGAAGGATTACATTGTCCAGGGAACTGTGTATATGACTATAAACACTTTGACCTGACTTAAGTCAATTTGTCACCCACTGAGGAATTAACATTCACATTGAATCTGTTGTAACAAGGCTCAGTTTTAGGGCCCTTATTGTCGTAATTCACTTAATTTCTTTCGTCTTAATTTACTGACATCGAATATTTTCTTTGTGGATGATATCGTATCTTTTAGTCTCACAGAAACCAACACAAATAAACCTGTTTAATCAAAGTGTGCATGGAGGAGGAAGTCGGGGAAGCTGTTCTCTCTCTTCATACCTCGGCTTGTAAAGACGAACTGTAAGATGATTATACTGTACATGATCAGACATCATTTCTGGTACACAATGTATTTCTGTACTGTAGGTCAAAGTTTGTTGATAGCAGCACTTGTCCAGTCAACAGGAGCTGTTTCAGGACGTACAGACGAGAGCTCAGTAGTACACAACATGCCAGCTGAGATCGATTCATGGTTCACATTTTATCACACAGCAGCTCGCTGTCTGTCCCTCCGATGAGGACAGACGTCCAGGTCACATATCCACATGGTGTGGTGGTGCAGTCAGGGACAGGGAGTCCTGTCGTAAACCTGCTCTTTCTCCTCTTGAACGGGTTTATCCTGAACAAATATTTACATGATCAGCTGCCAAAAACCTCAGCAGAGACCAGAACACGCCTTTTCTTTAATGCCGATGCATAACTTGATGTCATGCTGCAAACTGTGTCTTTCTATCTATGTAATATCATAAATGTTAACACAGAGAGTAGGAAGTATAAAGACCCTCTCAGACCACAACCCTCCAGTTCACTGAGTTCAGAGAGCTGCTGCTCTATATTCTCTCTGTGGCTTCGGACCAAAATGCATGTGTTTTACCGTTGGACCCTTGTGGGCCTCTCAGGTCATAAGGTCATCAGGCTGCTATCTAAACACGGAGCAACACACAGAGGACATTACACCACCTTTAAATCCTGCTTCTTAAACACTCACCATGAACCACCATGAACCACCTGACCCCCCCGCTGCATGTTCTTCCCTTTAAAAAGCTTTCTGTTCATTTAATTTACATTTCAGCCTGTCCGTATGCTTCATGTGAAACACTTTGAATCACCTATGTGTATGAAATGTGTTAAATTAACTTACTCTGCCTACTTGAGTAAAAGAACTAATACAATCATTTAAAGAAATACTCCATTACAAGTAAAAGTACAGAAGAACAGTAAGATTTAGAAAGACTCTCTTCAACGTTAGCGTTAGGAAAAGTAATAAATCAACCAAGATGGAGACGACCAAAAACCAAGCTAGTGACGCCAAAAACCAAGATGGAGACGCCAAAAACCAAGATAGTGACGCCAAAAACCAAGATAGTGACGCCAAAAACCAAGATGGAGACGCCAAAAACTAAGATGGTGACGACCAAAAACCAAGATTGAGACGACCAAAAACTAAGATGGTGACGACCAAAAACCAAGATTGAGACGACCAAAAACCAAGATGGTGACGACCAAAAACCAAGATTGAGACAACTAAAAACCAAGATGGAGACGCCCAAAAACCAAGATAGTGACGCCAAAAACCAAGATGGAGACGCCAAAAACTAAGATGGTAACGACCAAAAACCAAGATTGAGACGACCAAAAACTAAGATGGTGACGACCAAAAAACAAGATTGAGACGACCAAAAACCAAGATGGTGACGACCAAAAACTAAGATGTGACGACCAAAAACTAAGATGGAGACGCCCAAAAACCAAGATAGTGACCCCAAAAACCAAGATGGAGACGACCAAAAACCAAGATAGTGACGCCAAAAACCAAGATGGAGACGACCAAAAACCAAGATGGAGACGACCAAAAACCACGATTGAGACGACCAAAAACTAAGATGGTGACGACCAAAAACCAAGATTGAGACGACCAAAAACCAAGATGGTGACGACCAAAAACCAAGATGGAGACAACTAAAAACCAAGATGGAGACGCCCAAAAACCAAGATAGTGACGCCAAAAACCAAGATGGAGACGCCAAAAACCAAGATGGAGACGCCAAAAACCAAGATGGAGACGCCAAAAACCAAGATGCAGACGACCAAAAACCAAGATGGAGACGCCAAAAACCAGGATGGAGACGACCAAAAACCAAGATGGAGATGACCAAAAACCAAGATAGTGACGCCAAAAACCAAGATGGAGACGCCAAAAACCAAGATGGAGACGCCAAAAACTAAGATGGTGAAGACCAAAAACCAAGATTGAGACGACCAAAAACCAAGATGGTGACGACCAAAAACTAAGATGGAGACGCCCAAAAACCGAGATAGTGACGCCAAAAACCAAAATGGAGACAACCAAAAACCAAGATAGTGACGCCAAAAACCAAGATGGAGACGACCAAAAACCAAGATGGAGACGCCAAAAACCAAGATGGAGACGCCAAAAACTAAGATGGTGAAGACCAAAAACCAAGATTGAGACGACCAAAAACTAAGATGGTGACAACCAAAAACCAAGATTGAGACGACCAAAAACCAAGATGGTGACGACCAAAAACTAAGATGGAGACGCCCAAAAACCAAGATAGTGACGCCAAAAACCAAGATGGAGACGACCAAAAACCAAGATAGTGACGCCAAAAACCAAGATGGAGACGACCAAAAACCAAGATGGAGACGCAAAAAACCAAGATGGAGACGACCAAAAACCAAGATGGAGACGACCAAAACCAAGATAGTGACGCCAAAAACCAAGATGGAGACGCCAAAAACCAAGATGGAGACGCCAAAAACTAAGATGGAGACGACCAAAAACTAAGATGGTGACGACCAAAAACCAAGATGGTGACGACCAAAAACCAAGATGGAGACGACCAAAAACTAAGATGGTGACGACCAAAAACCAAGATGGTGACGACCAAAAACCAAGATGGAGACGCCAAAAAACAAGATGGAGACGACCAAAAACTAAGATGGTGACGACCAAAAACCAAGATTGAGACGACCAAAAACTAAGATGGTGACGACCAAAAACTAAGATGGAGACGACCAAAAACCAAGATGGAGACGACCAAAAACTAAGATGGAGACGACCAAAAACCAAGATGGAGACGACCAAAAACTAAGATGGTGACGACCAAAAACTAAGATGGAGACGACCAAAAACCAAGATGGAGACGACCAAAAACTAAGATGGTGACGACCAAAAACCAAGATGGTGACGACCAAAAACCAAGATGGTGACGACCAAAAACTAAGATGGAGACGCCAAAAAACAAGATGGAGACGACCAAAAACTAAGATGATGACGACCAAAAACCAAGATGGAGACGCCCAAAAACCAAGATAGTGACGCCAAAAACCAAGATGGAGACGAATAAAAACTAAGATGGTGACGACCAAAAACCAAGATGGTGACGACCAAAAACCAAGATGGTGACGACCAAAACCAAGATGGAGATGCCAAAAAACAAGATGGAGACGACCAAAAACTAAGATGGTGACGACCAAAAACCAAGATTGAGACGACCAAAAACTAAGATGGTGACGACCAAAAACTAAGATGGAGACGACCAAAAACCAAGATGGAGACGACCAAAAACTAAGATGGAGACGACCAAAAACCAAGATGGAGACGACCAAAAACTAAGATGGTGACGACCAAAAACTAAGATGGAGACGACCAAAAACCAAGATGGAGACGACCAAAAACTAAGATGGTGACGACCAAAAACCAAGATGGTGACGACCAAAAACCAAGATGGTGACGACCAAAAACTAAAATGGTGACGACCAAAAACTAAGATGGAGACGAATAAAAACTAAGATGGTGACGACCAAAAACTAAGATGGAGACGACCAAAAACCAAGATGGAGACGACCAAAAACTAAGATGGTGACGACCAAAAACTAAGATGGAGACGACCAAAAACCAAGATGGAGACGACCAAAAACTAAGATGGAGACGACCAAAAACTAAGATGGTGACGACCAAAAACTAAGATGGAGACGACCAAAAACCAAGATGGAGACGACCAAAAACTAAGATGGTGACGACCAAAAACCAAGATGGAGACGACCAAAAACTAAGATGGTGACGACCAAAAACCAAGATGGTGACGACCAAAAACCAAGATGGTGACGACCAAAAACTAAAATGGTGACGACCAAAAACTAAGATGGAGACGAATAAAAACTAAGATGGAGACGAATAAAAACTAAGATGGAGACGACCAAAAACCAAGATGGAGACGACCAAAAACTAAGATGGTGACGACCAAAAACCAAGATGGAGACGACCAAAAACTAAGATGGTGACGACCAAAAACCAAGATGGTGACGACCAAAAACCAAGATGGTGACGACCAAAAACTAAAATGGTGACGACCAAAAACTAAGATGGAGACGAATAAAAACTAAGATGGTGACGACCAAAAACTAAGATGGAGACGACCAAAAACCAAGATGGAGACGACCAAAAACTAAGATGGTGACGACCAAAAACTAAGATGGAGACGACCAAAAACCAAGATGGAGACGACCAAAAACTAAGATGGAGACGACCAAAAACTAAGATGGTGACGACCAAAAACTAAGATGGAGACGACCAAAAACCAAGATGGAGACGACCAAAAACTAAGATGGTGACGACCAAAAACCAAGATGGAGACGACCAAAAACTAAGATGGTGACGACCAAAAACCAAGATGGTGACGACCAAAAACCAAGATGGTGACGACCAAAAACTAAAATGGTGACGACCAAAAACTAAGATGGAGACGAATAAAAACTAAGATGGAGACGACCAAAAACCAAGATGGAGACGACCAAAAACTAAGATGGTGACGACCAAAAACCAAGATGGAGACGACCAAAAACTAAGATGGTGACGACCAAAAACCAAGATGGTGACGACCAAAAACCAAGATGGTGACGACCAAAAACTAAAATGGTGACGACCAAAAACTAAGATGGAGACGAATAAAAACTAAGATGGTGACGACCAAAAACTAAGATGGAGACGACCAAAAACCAAGATGGAGACGACCAAAAACTAAGATGGTGACGACCAAAAACTAAGATGGAGACGACCAAAAACCAAGATGGAGACGACCAAAAACTAAGATGGAGACGACCAAAAACTAAGATGGAGACGACCAAAAACTAAGATGGAGACGACCAAAAACCAAGATGGAGACGACCAAAAACTAAGATGGTGACGACCAAAAACCAAGATGGAGACGACCAAAAACTAAGATGGTGACGACCAAAAACCAATTAAAGAAAATAGATAAATGATAGAATAAAAACAAAAACGTATCCCTACTGATTCACACCTCTGACCGTCTTCTTCTCCATGGTAACAACAGCTGAGGCTAATGGGTGTTGTAGTATTTAGAGCCATCTGCCAAACTGAGGACCAAAACCTGATTAGTGAGAACATGAACCTGTATGACGGCTTCAAATTACAGTCTCTGTGACCACATTCAGGAGGTCCATTAACTTCACTCTGCAGCCTCACGCTGCAATAAAGACTTCTGTCTAGATGGAGTTCATTCTAACAAACTTCTGACAGAATAATAATGTGTGTTTGTGTGTTCATGTGTTCAGACGTGTTCTGTTGTGGTGCTGGTAGTACCAGTGTGAGTGGAAGGAGTCTGAAATGTGAGAGGTGAGAGGTCGTCCTGCTGGATTCCTGCAGATAGAATTACACACTGAATGTGTGATTGTGGATTTACCTCTGGAGACGAGTCCTCTGGAGGCGTGTCCTCTGCGACTTCCAATATTCACTCATTCATTTCTAAAATATTAACTACATGCAATGGAGGCTCATTACCACCAGGAACAGAAAATAACAGGTATGCACGATAAATATAAAAATACTCATGGTAAGTCAAGAAGTTTAAAATTATTATTATTTTTTGAAATCATGAAATCAATATTAAATTATAAGTTTTTAAAAAGTCCTAGTATTATGAGAATAAAGTGATAATTTTATAAAGTAGTAATTGTACGTGTTATGTTAGTGGTGAAATAGTGTGAAAATGTACCTGGAAGAGATTGTTAAAGAAACTGAGTTTATTCTGAAGAAAGAACCACACGGACCTGATGGAGGAACGGACTCTTTAGAGGAGGAGGAAATTACATTTTTTGTCGTAAAGTTATGACTTTATTCTCACAATATTACGACTTTTTTCTGTTAAAGTTATGACTTTATTCTCATAATATTATGACTTTTTTTCTTGTTATATTCTGACTTTATTCTCCAAATCTCAGATTTATTTTTTTCCTCAATTTAGTCTAAACAATAGGAAGTCAAACTAATCAGAGAGTCACATTTTTGACATCACTGAGCCTCCATACCTTGAGGGAGTGGAGGGGCGGTGACACGTCGATCACTCCGTCAAGGCGCGCTCTGATTGGCTGCTGGCAGGTGTTCACGTGAAGCCCGGCTGCTGGTTCAGCAGCACGAGAGAGAGAATGTTCAACAAGTTTAGAACGTGAGGAGAGCAGCTCGCGACCAGAACGCTCACATCAAAGATGATCCCGAGACTCCGAGCAGCTGCTACGTCATCTTAAAGGAACAGCGACCCTTTCTACTGCACGACCACCTGGACAGGTAACTCCTGCACCGACACGTCCACTCTATTGTCAGCATACCGAGCTGCAGGTATTAATATGAATATAAAGGTGTAGCAGCAGGTATTAATGTGAATATAAAGGTGTAGCTGCAGGTATTAATATGAATATAAAGGTGTAGCAGCAGGTATTAATATGAATATAAAGGTGTAGCAGCAGGTATTAATGTGAATATAAAGGTGTAGCTGCAGGTATTAATATGAATATAAAGGTGTAGCAGCAGGTATTAATGTGAATATAAAGGTGTAGCAGCAGGTATTAATGTGAATATAAAGGTGTAGCAGCAGGTATTAATATGAATATAAAGGTGTAGCTGCAGGTATTAATGTGAATATAAAGGTGTAGCTGCAGGTATTAATGTGAATATAAAGGTGTAGCAGCAGGTATTAATATGAATATAAAGGTGTAGCAGCAGGTATTAATGTGAATATAAAGGTGTAGCTGCAGGTATTAATATGAATATAAAGGTGTAGCAGCAGGTATTAATATGAATATAAAGGTGTAGCAGCAGGTATTAATGTGAATATAAAGGTGTAGCTGCAGGTATTAATATGAATATAAAGGTGTAGCAGCAGGTATTAATGTGAATATAAAGGTGTAGCAGCAGGTATTAATGTGAATATAAAGGTGTAGCAGCAGGTATTAATATGAATATAAAGGTGTAGCTGCAGGTATTAATGTGAATATAAAGGTGTAGCTGCAGGTATTAATGTGAATATAAAGGTGTAGCAGCAGGTATTAATATGAATATAAAGGTGTAGCTGCAGGTATTAATGTGAATATAAAGGTGTAGCAGCAGGTATTAATATGAATATAAAGGTGTAGCTGCAGGTATTAATATGAATATAAAGGTGTAGCAGCAGGTATTAATATGAATATAAAGGTGTAGCAGCAGGTATTAATATGAATATAAAGGTGTAGCAGCAGGTATTAATATGAATATAAAGGTGTAGCTGCAGGTATTAATGTGAATATAAAGGTGTAGCAGCAGGTATTAATGTGAATATAAAGGTGTAGCAGCAGGTATTAATATGAATATAAAGGTGTAGCTGCAGGTATTAATGTGAATATAAAGGTGTAGCAGCAGGTATTAATATGAATATAAAGGTGTAGCTGCAGGTATTAATATGAATATAAAGGTGTAGCAGCAGGTATTAATGTGAATATAAAGGTGTAGCTGCAGGTATTAATGTGAATATAAAGGTGTAGCTGCAGGTATTAATATGAATATAAAGGTGTAGCTGCAGGTATTAATGTGAATATAAAGGTGTAGCAGCAGGTATTAATGTGAATATAAAGGTGTAGCAGCAGGTATTAATGTGAATATAAAGGTGTAGCAGCAGGTATTAATGTGAATATAAAGGTGTAGCTGCAGGTATTAATGTGAATATAAAGGTGTAGCTGCAGGTATTAATGTGAATATAAAGGTGTAGCAGCAGGTATTAATGTGAATATAAAGGTGTAGCTGCAGGTATTAATGTGAATATAAAGGTGTAGCAGCAGGTATTAATGTGAATATAAAGGTGTAGCTGCAGGTATTAATATGAATATAAAGGTGTAGCAGCAGGTATTAATGTGAATATAAAGGTGTAGCTGCAGGTATTAATGTGAATATAAAGGTGTAGCAGCAGGTATTAATGTGAATATAAAGGTGTAGCTGCAGGTATTAATGTGAATATAAAGGTGTAGCTGCAGGTATTAATGTGAATATAAAGGTGTAGCTGCAGGTATTAATGTGAATATAAAGGTGTAGCAGCAGGTATTAATATGCAGAAGTGACAGAAAGCAGCAGTGGGTGTGCAGAGGGGGTGTGTTCCTGATCTAGTTCACTCTTCCTCTGGTGGAGAGGTGGAGAGATGGAGAGAGATGGAGAGGTGGAGAGATGGAGAGAGGTGGAGAGGTAGAGAGATGGAGAGAGGTGGAGAGATGGAGAGGTGGAGAGATGGAGAGATGGAGAGAGGTGGAGAGGTAGAGAGATGGAGAGAGGTGGAGAGATGGAGAGATGGAGAGGTGGAGAGATGGAGAGATGGAGAGAGGTGGAGAGATGGAGAGAGGTGGAGAGATGGAGAGATGGAGAGGTGGAGAGATGGAGAGATGGAGAGAGGTGGAGAGGTAGAGAGATGGAGAGAGGTGGAGAGATGGAGAGATGGAGAGAGGTGGAGAGATGGAGAGATGGAGAGGTGGAGAGATGGAGAGATGGAGAGAGGTGGAGAGGTAGAGAGATGGAGAGAGGTGGAGAGATGGAGAGATGGAGAGAGGTGGAGAGGTAGAGAGATGGAGAGAGGTGGAGAGATGGAGAGATGGAGAGAGGTGGAGAGGTAGAGAGATGGAGAGAGGTGGAGAGATGGAGAGAGGTGGAGAGGTAGAGAGATGGAGAGAGGTGGAGAGATGGAGAGGTGGAGAGATGGAGAGATGGAGAGAGGTGGAGAGGTAGAGAGGTGGAGAGGTAGAGAGATGGAGAGAGGTGGAGAGATGGAGAGATGGAGAGGTGGAGAGATGGAGAGATGGAGAGAGGTGGAGAGGTAGAGAGATGGAGAGAGGTGGAGAGATGGAGAGGTGTGTGGAGGAGAAACTTTATTACCTGTATGGGGAGTAAAAGATGTCTACGAGATACTAAGAATCTAATAATACTAGATAGATAGTGCAGACTGCAGAGATCAGTCCTTCATCCACAGCAGCACACGAGGAAGACAGCTGATCTTTAATCCTTTTATTCAGTTATATAAACTCTGTCCTCATTTTCATCCATCCAGGCTTAATACTCTCATATCCATCAGAGGACCGTGTTCAACACAACTGTAGTTAATACTGATAGATAGAGAGACTATTATTATCATTATTATTAGTAGTAGTAATATAATTTTATTTAAAAAGTTTTGATTTTAATTTATTATTATTTTAATTTATTTATTTTTACTTTTTATTATTAACAACCTCATGTCCTCTGTCTCTTATAACAACCTAATGTCCTCTGTCTCTTATAACAACCTAATGTCCTCTGTCTCTTATAACAACCTAATGTCCTGTGTCTCCTGTAGTGTCCTGTGAGTGTGTCCTCTTGAGTCCACGATGCCGATCGACATGGCCTTACCTCTGTACCTGTCCAAAGAGGAGTTTGTCTTCAGGACGTCTCCTAAGACATGCCAACCTGCTCTGAGCTCCTGCCTGAGGTTCCAGCCCCCCCACCGTGTGGACCCAACCGAGCCCGAGGACGGACGGTCCTCCAGGAAGGACTCCATGAAGGCCAAGAAGCAGGTGACGTTCGCCGACCACCGCGGCCTGTCTCTGACCAGAGTGAAGGTCTTCTCCCAGTTCAGCGACCCCATCGCTATCCCTCTGAACGTCCAGGAGACGCTCAGCGCCGCTCTGTCTCTGAGCGCCGTGGAGGACCAGCTGGTGCTGGACTTCACTCAGCCCGCCTCAGACTATCTGAACTTCCGCCAGAGCCTGGAGAGGAACTACGTGTGCCTGGAGCACTGCGTGCTGAAGAAGAAGGCGTTGGCGGGAACCGTTAAAGTCAAGAACGTGTCCTTCGAGAAGACGGTGAAGCTGCGGGTGACGTTCGACAGCTGGCGGAGCCACGTCGACGTGGACTGCCAGTTCGTGAAGGACGCGTATCCCAGCTCGTACAGCGACACCTTCTCCTTCAGCGTGTCACTGCCCGAGCAGCTGAGACCTCACGAGCGCGTCGCGTTCGCCGTCTGTTACGAGGTGGGTGGACGCGAGTACTGGGACAGCAACCGGGGGGACAACTACGGGATCATCTGGTCGTCCCTGAAGAGGAGCCGCCAGGACGCCTGCAGCCGCCACACGGCCTCCTCAGACTTTGGGATTCACTTTGACCGATACGGCAGCCCCACCTGCTCACACGGGATCTTCCCCGATTGGCCGAGTTACGCCGGATACGAGAACACGGGCCCGTACTACTGAACAGGAAGCACACGCTGGCGGTGGCGTGGCGGTGGCGGTGGCTGAACATAGAGCTCCGTCACCGACTCTGAATACTGACGAACCTGCAGGAATCATGATTACTGTTTTCTACCTATACAGGTAAATGTCACGTCATCCTCCACCTGCTGCAACCAACAACTCTCATCATCAACAATTCTCATCACCAACAACTCTCATCACCAACAACTCTCATCACCAACAACTCTCATCACATCACCAACAACTCTCATCACCAACAACTCTCATCATCAACAACTCTCATCACCAACAACTCTCATCACCAACAACTCTCATCACATCACCAACAACTCTCATCATCAACAACTCTCATCACCAACAACTCTCATCACATCACCAACAACTCTCATCACATCACCAACAACTCTCATCATCAACAACTCTCATCACATCACCAACAACTCTCATCATCAACAACTCTCATCACCAACAACTCTCATCACCAACAACTCTCATCATCAACAACTCTCATCACATCACCAACAACTCTCATCATCAACAACTCTCATCACATCACCAACAACTCTCATCATCAACAACTCTCATCACCAACAACTCTCATCACCAACAACTCTCATCACATCACCAACAACTCTCATCATCAACAACTCTCATCATCAACAACTCTCATCATCAACAACTCTCATCACATCACCAACAACTCTCATCATCAACAACTCTCATCACATCACCAACAACTCTCATCATCAACAACTCTCATCATCAACAACTCTCATCACCAACAACTCTCATCATCCATTCATCTTCACTTTATTTTACTGATCAGTTGAACACATTTACGTCTTCAGACGTTTTATTCTGTCCGACCAACGGTCCAAAACTCAGAGAGTTTCAGTTTCTATAGCCTCCAGTGTTTCCTTTGGTTAGCCTCCAGATAATGTTAGCTCACTGCTAGCGTTAGCCTCCAGCTAACATTAGCCCGCTGCTAGCGTTAGCCTCCACCTAACAGCGTGACCTCATCATGACGTTGTGATCGGGGTTGATATTAAACAGAGAAGAGCTGCAACGATTAATCAATTAATCGATTAGTTGTCAACTATTAAATTAACCGGCAACTATTTTTATAAGCGATTAATCATATTAATAATAATTAAATAAAGAAAACCAAGTGTATTAAAGGTTTAAAGAGGATGTTTGTTTCTCAACATGACAGCTGACGTTTACCTGGTTTCTCTCTCTCAATAGTTTCCACGGTTACATCATCAGTTCCGTCTCGTCACCTGTTTGGAATCAAACCTGTGATTCATGTTAATTTATTAAATAAAGCGAGCAGGTTGGAGCATGTTTCCCATCATGCATCACTGCGTGGGGTGATGAATGAGTTCTCCATGTTTCTGCAGCGTCTCTGAAGTTTTGCACCTTTTTATTAAAACAAGCCGACATGTTGTTTATTAAACTGTAATTTAACGTTAACGTTGATTCTTAATGTCTTGTTGTGTCTAACGTGTTCTGCTGTCTAACGTGTCTGAATGGGTTGTTTATGAAATAAAGTCATCTTGTTATTAAATGTTTATTACGTGTGATATGAAACTATACAATCTGCTGTCTTCTTATAGGGTTAAAAAAAGAACAATAACATTACATATTTTTACTTAAATTTTAGTTAAGAAAAATACAAAAAAAACATTGCAAATTAATATATAAGGAAAAAAAGGGCTTATTAAAAACCTAAATAACTAAATAATATAAAACAAATAATAAAAGTGTTTATTATTAAATAATAAAATCAGCTTATTTTCACAAATAGATGTGTATATACATATATATTACTTACTGAAAACCAAAACAACTAAAAAATGTAAAATAATAAATTTGTATACTATTTAAAAAATAAATTCAGCTTATATTCACAAATATATATATATATATATATATATATATATATACGTATATGTATATTTATATATATATACATATATATGTGTATATATATACACAGGTAAAATAAGTATTGAACACGTCCCATTTTTCTCAGTAAATATATTTCCAAAGGTGCTATTGACATGAAATTTTCACCAGATGTTGGTAACAGCCCAAGTAATCCATACATACAAAGAAACCAAAACAAATAAGTTCAGAAATTAAGTTATGTGTAAAAAGTATTGAACACATGAAGAAAGGGTGGTGCAAAAAGGCATGGAAAGCCAAGACAACAGCTGAAATCTATCAGTAATTAGAAAGCAATCCAGCCCCTTGTCAGTGCAAATTAATATCAGCTGGTCCAGTCCCAACTGATGGCCTATAAAAGGTGTCTCATTACCAAGGTGTCACACAAGAAACATCTCATGATGGGTGAAAGCAAAGAGCTCTCTCAAGAGCTTTGCAACCTTATTGTTGCAAAACATACTGATAACATTGGCTACAGATGCATTTCTAAACTTCTGAATGTTCCAGTGAGCACTGTTGGGGCCATAATCCAGATGTGGAAAGAACATCATTTCATCATAAACTGGCCACAACCAGGTGCTCCTCGCAAGATTTCTGACAGAGGAGTGAAAGAATTATCAGAAGAGTTGTCCAAGAGCCAAGGACCACTTGTGGAGAGCTTCAGAAAGACCTGGAATTAGCAGGTACAATTGTTTCAAAGAAATCAATAAGTAATGCACTCAACCGCCATGGCCTGTATGCACGCTCACCACGCAAGACTCCATTGCTGAAGAAAAAGCATGTTGAAGCTCGTTTAAAGTTTGCTGCACAACATTTGGACAAGCCTGTGAAATACTGGGAGAATATAGTCTGGTCAGATGAGATTAACTCTTTGGATGCCATAATACACACCATGTTTGGAGGACAAATGGCACTGCACATCACCCTAAAAACACCATACCAACAGTGAAGTTTGGAGGTGGGAACATCGTGGTGTGGGGAAGCTTTTCAGCATACGGTACTGGCAAACTTCACATAATTGAAGGAAGGATGAATGGAAAAATGTACCGAGACATTCTTGATAAAGATCTGCTGCCATCTACCAGGATGATGAAGATGAAACGAGGGTGGACATTTCAGCAAGACAATGATCCCAAACACACAGCCAAGGAAACTCTCCATTGGGTTCAGAGAAAGAAAATAAAGCTGCTAGAATGGCCCAGCCAATCACCTGACTTGAATCCAACTGAAAATCTATGGAAAGAACTGAAGATCAGAGTTCATAGAAGAGGCCCAGAGACTGTTTGTGTGGAAGAATGGGCCAAAATCAGCCCTGAGCAATGCATACGACTAGTTTCTCCATACAGGAGGCGTCTTGAAGCTGTCATTACCAACAAAGTATTAAATAAATATCAGTAAGCGTGTTCAATACTTTTCCCTGTGTCATTTCACATTATTACACGTAACTTAATTTCTGAACTTATTTGTTTTGGTTTCTTTGTATGTATAGATTACTTGGGTTGTTACCAACATTTGGTGAAAATTTCATGTCAGTAGCATCTTTAGAAATATATTTACTGATATATATATGTATATATACTCTGCTGCCGGTCCTGGACTCTGCTTCATGAAGGATTGGCTGATTTTTCAACGCAGACTATATGATTTGTTTTATTAATGTTGTCTGGGTCATCTCATGTAATTCTTCTTCTGTAATATGTAATATTAGTTCAGTAGTTCAGTAGTTCAGTATCAGGTCTCTCCCGTCGTTGTGTCTGTGGTCACGTCAGCGCTGTATTTGACCTCCATATCTCTGTATGACCTTGAGGAAGTAGGCCGATCTGATGTGAACTTGGATCAGAATCTGTTTGTTCTGCAGGTTAAAGCGGTTCACTGACCTGAGACCAGAGCCAGAAGAGTTATTATTAACCCTCTTTATAGACACAGGAAACACTGATCCTGAAGCCACGTTAAAACCAGCAGACCATACAACTGATCCTGGATCTGCAGGAGAATACTGAACCTGTGATCAACAACAGATAATCAGCCATCCTGTCACCCTGATGTATTTAGACAGAGAGATAGATCTATTCAACCAGATCAGTTCAAAAGGTTCACATTGAAATGAATGTCTGTTAGATCAGTATCTATCTACAGTAAACTAAAAAAGTATCTGATGTTTGCTGGACTGAAGTATTGAAAGTCATTTGAAAGTAATTGGTAAATGATGATAAACGCTTACAGGTTAACCGGTTAACCAGTTAACACTTTTTTGTAAAATTTTTCAGACATTTTTTGACATTTCTTTGGATATTTTTTTTTTTTGGACATTTTTCAGATTTTTTTCAGACATCTTCAGACATCTTCAGACATCTTCAGACATCTTCAGACATCTTTTGGACATTTTATTGGACATTTTTCAGACATTTTTCTCCAGGACTGGGCCACGATCTCACTTCACACCCTGCAGCAGACTCAGGTGACTCAGGTGAGTCTTCTGCAGGGTGTGAAGTGAGACTCAGGTGACTCAGGTGAGTCTTCTGCAGGGTGTGAAGTGAGACTCAGGTGACTCAGGTGAGTCTTCTGCAGGGTGTGAAGTGAGACTCAGGGGACTCAGGTGAGTCTTCTGCAGGGTGTGAAGTGAGACTCAGGGGACTCAAGTGAGTCTCACCTGCAGCAGACTCATGTGACTCAGGTAAGTCTGCAGGGTGTGGACTGAGATCGTGGCCCAGTTCAGTGTTAATCTGTTAACTGGTGGGACCAGTTCATCCTCCAGGTAAATATGGCTACTTCCAAAGAAATGCTAACTGGTTTTGGAGGAGGACCAACCAGGTCATACTAGCTTGTTGAGAAGAAAAAAAATTCCCAAAAAAAGAGTCTGAAAAAAAGTTAAAGAAAAAGTCCAAAAAAATCAGAAAAATGTCTAAAAATGTCAGTAAGAAAGGCAGAAGAACAGTGTGATCCTGGTTTCATAGTAAACTCTAGAACCTGATGAATCCATCGGTACCAACCAGGTCAGACTAGCTGGTCATGAAGGAGGTTAAATAACGCTCCAAACTAACACTAAATGTTGGAGAGGACAAACTGTCATGTCCATGTTCAAAGGGGTCCCTTGACCTCTGACCTCCAGATCAGTGAATGTTAATGGGTTCTATGGGTACCCACGAGTCTCCCCTTTACAGACATGCCCACTTTATGATCATCACATGCAGTTTGGGGCAAGTTATAGTCAAGTCAGCACACTGACACACTGACAGCTGTTGTTGCCTGTTGGGCTGCAGTTTGACATGTTATGATTGGAGCATATTGTTTTATGTTAAATGCAGTACCTGTGAGGGTTTCTGGATCAATATCTGTTATTGATCTGTGTTGTTAATTAATTTACAATAATAAATATATACATACATTTACATAAAGCAGCATATTATACACTCCCATGTTGATAAGAGGATTACATACTGGACTAATCTCCCTTTAAGGTACATTTAGAACAGATAATGTTATATTATTATTATTATTATAATTTGTATTATTATTATTATAATTTGTATTATTATTATTATTATTATTATTATTATATTCAGGCCTAATATACTGCTGTGATTCTTCACTCTCAGAGAGTTTATTGTGTCAAAGCAAATATATTCTTCACATATATTATAAATGTTGTCTCTTTACTCATCATGTCCTGTAGATGGAGACACAGTCCTCTCTGATGTCCTCTCACGTTGTCAGCAGAATAAATGCAAAAATAGTTTATTCATAGTCAGTATTTACCATATAACTCAGGTTATAATAACCTTTTCATTTATTTATATATATATATAAATATATATGTATGTATCCTCTATTAAGTTATATATTTAATATTCCTGGCACTCTGGGAAGGTTTCTTTAAAAAACATCAATATATATATATTGATTTTTTTTTTTACATTTAATCTGGATTTCTTGGCTGATTTGAAGCAAATTTGGACAAATCAGAACAATAACTTCCTCCTCCTCCTCCTCCTCCTCCAGCAGCAGGGAGGAGGAGGAGGAAGTGATGGAGGGAGGAAGAGGAGGAGATAGGGAGGGAGAAAGGGAGGGATGTAGGAGGGATCATGGATCTGACGCAGTGAGAGCGGATCCGCCTCACTTCCACTCCCCGCTGCAGGAAGAGACTCATCGGCTCAGGAAGCTCCAGGAACACGGATCTGTATCCGAGCAGAGAGCTCCATGAGGCCGCTGCAGCACCGGAGCTCCGACCGGGGCTCGAACCCGCAGCTGTAGCCGGTAGTGGTCCGGTGGTTCGGTGGTTCGGTGTTTTGTTCTGATGCTGCAGGAGACGATGCCTCCGCGGCTGCTGCTGCTGCTGCTGCCGTCCATAAACGTCTTTATTCCCAGACAGAAAGTGTGTTTTGGTTTTGTCTCCTGTCCTGCTGAGGGGTCTCAGATCGGTGCACCATGCTGCTGTCCTCTCTGTCTCCATGAAACCTCTCCATGATAACAAGCAGCAGGAGGAGGAGGAGGAGGAGGAAGAGGAGGGGTGCGGCCCTATGGAGGACAAGGAGAACAACCTGAGGACGGCCAGGTTGTGGAGAGATGCAGCTCTGCGCTCCCGGAAGCTGCGGAGCAACCTGCGGCAGCTCACCCTTTGCTCCAAAGACAACCAGATCATCCTGCCGGAGGACATCTCCGAAGTGGAGGCGCTCAACCTGGGCAACAACTCCCTGCAGGATCTCCCCGACGCACTGGGCTCCAGCCTCAACAACCTGCGCGTCCTGGTGCTCCGCAGGAACAAGTTCAGCTCCGTGCCCCGGGTGGTGTTCCAGCTGGGCCGGCTGGTGGAGCTCGACATGAGCCACAACTGCCTGAGGAGCCTCCCGGAGGGCGTGGGCCAGCTGAGGGGCCTCAAGAAGCTCTGCGTCAGCCACAACAAGATCCAGAACCTGTCGGCTCACATCGGAGCCCTGCAGGTTCTGGAGGAACTCGACATCAGCTTCAACGACCTGCACGACTTCCCCAGGTCTTTCTCCGGCCTCGCCAAGCTGAGGACTCTGGACGCGGATCACAACAAGCTGAACCAGTTCCCCCCCGAGATCCTGGCCCTTGGCGAGCTGGAGGAGCTGGACTGCTCCGGGAACAAGTTCGAGGTGTTGCCGGCGGACATCATGAAGCTGAGGTCCATTAAGATCCTGTGGCTCAGTAGTCTCCACATGACCACCTTACCGGACTCCTTCTGCCAGCTGCAGCAGCTGGAGAGCCTGATGCTGGACGGGAACGAGCTCACGGCGCTGCCCGCCGCGTTCGCTCGGATGCAAAGACTCAAAATGCTCAATCTGTCCTCCAACGAGTTTGAGGACTTCCCCCAGGTCATCCTGAGCATCACGGGGTTGGAGGAGATCTACCTGAGCAGGAATAAACTGACTCATATCCCGGAGGAGGTGGGGCAGCTGGTGAAGCTGGCCAACCTGTGGCTGGACAACAACAACATCACGTACCTGCCCGACTCCATCGTGGAGCTGGAGAAGCTGGAGGAACTCGTCCTGCAGGGGAACCAAATAGCCATACTGCCGGATGACTTCGGGAAGCTGTCCAAAGTGAACATCTGGAAGGTGAAGGACAACCCTCTCATCCAGCCTCCGTATGAGGTGTGCATGAAGGGGATCCCTTACATCGCAGCCTATCAGAAGGAGCTGGCGCATTCGCAGCTCGCCGTGAAGCCGCGGCTCAAACTTGTCCTGATGGGCGCCGCCGACGCCGGGAAGACCCGGCTCCGGCAGAGCGTGGAGGGCAGGCAGCGGCAGGATGTTAAAGGCGTCCAGGGAAACGGAGGGATCGAAGTGACTAACTGGGTGGCGGACGCCGATCGCTGCCTCACGTTTCTAGTGTACGACTTGTCAGGGAAGCAAAACTACGACCTCATCAAACCCTTCTTCCTCTCCCCCGGTGCTCTCTACGTCCTCGTCCTGAATCTCAAAGCGTATTCGCCCAAGAACTTTTACGCCCACGTCGGGTACTTCCTCCACCTCCTCAGTGCCAAAGTGCCCCACGCCGTCGTGTGCCTGGTGGGCACGCATGCAGACCTGTGTGGGGAGGTGGAGCTGGAGGAGAAGACTCTGGACATCCACCGGCAGATCGGGCTGCAGGAGAAGAGGGACATCCAGATCCTGAGGAGTCTGGCACTGCAGGTGGACCAGGCGCTGGAGCACGGCTACAACCTCCGCACCTCCAGCCCTCACGTCCTCTTCTACGGCGTCTCCGACAGGAACCTGAGGCGCAGGAAGTCCCAGCTGCAGTACATGCTGAACCACCGGCTGCAGATCCTGTCTCCGGTGCTGAGCATCAGCTGCACCGACGCCCAGAGGAACATCCAGCGGCTGAGGGAGAAACTCATGTCCGTCGCAGACCACCGGGACATCTTCCCCAACCTCCACCGCGTGCTGCCCAAGTCCTGGCAGATGCTGGAGGAGTTGCACTTTAAGCCCAAAGACCTATGGCTGTCGTGGTGGGACTCGGCCCGTCTGGGCCTCCAGGCCGGGCTCACGGAGGACCGGCTGCAGAGCGCCTTATCCTACCTGCACGAGAGCGGGAAGCTGCTGTACTTCGAGGACAGCCTCACGCTGAAGGAGTACGTCTTTCACAATCTTCCACGATTCATCGCCATTCTCAACGTCTTCTTCCAGAGGGACGAGTCCACGCTGCTGGACCGGCTGCTCTCCGAGGGTGAGAGGGGGGACAAGAGCCGGGTGAGTCTGGTCATCGAGGACGAGAAGGGGGAGAACCTCAGGGTGACTCACCTGCAGCACCACGTGGAGGGCTTCATCCAACACGGCCTTCTGCCCTCCAACGTGATCCGCCTGCTGCTGCGGCCGCTGATCCAGACCCAGCAGGACCTGCACCTCATCATGGAGCTGCTGGAGAAGATGGGGGTCTGCTACTGCATCAACAAGCCCCGCAGCAAGCCCCTGAACGGCGCCACGGCGTGGTATAAGTTCCCCAGCTACGTCAGCAGCGAGGAGCCCCGGGTCTCGGCGTCGGAGGCGTCGGCCAGCGGCGTCGGAGGCTCTCTGCCTCTGTGTCCCTTCTTCTCTGTGGAGCAGCTGCACATCCGGTACAGCTTCCCCTTCCTGTTTCCTCCCGGGCTGTTCGCTCGCTTCAGCGTGCAGATAAACAGCCACGTGGTGCAGAGGTCGGACGGCCGGCATCAGATCTTCGCCTACCGCGGCAAAGTCCCCGTGGTCATCAGCCACCGGCCCGCCAAAGGGAAGCTGCAGGCGGAGACTCTGTCCATCGCCAGCCACGCCTCGCTGCCCAACATCTGGACGGCGTGGCAGGCCGTCACGCCGCTGGTGGAGGAGCTGAACGTGCTGCTGCAGGAGTGGCCCGGCCTGCACTACGCCGTGCACATCCTCTGTTCCAAGTGCCTGAAGAGGGGCTCGTCCAACCCGCACGCCTTCCCAGGTAACACACCTTTCACCTTACACCTTCAATCCTTTACATCGAAACACCTTTAATCCTTTACAACGAAGGTTAAAGAGCAGCTA
The DNA here is from genome assembly GCA_036937225.1 of Sebastes paucispinis. NCBI lineage: Eukaryota > Metazoa > Chordata > Actinopteri > Perciformes > Sebastidae > Sebastes > Sebastes paucispinis. The sequence goes on from JAUPFX010000011.1 coordinate 33,894,420, forward strand.
CGTACATGAAACCTGCCTGGGCGGAGGTCTGTTCTCTCCGAGTGCACTTCTAGTTTTCATATATTTTTAAACATATCAGGCGTCTAAACTAAAGTTATAATTCATATTTTGTCTTGGAACCAGAGACCAAAGCACCAAATCTTCACATTTAAGAAGCTTGAAACTGAATTTTTGTTATTTTTCTTTAAACAACCGATCATCATCATCGATTATCAAAATAGTTGCAGATTAATTTTTTGTTGATGGACTAATCGTCTGCAGCTCAAATAACCGTTAATACATATAACATATATTAACAACACAGACACGGAGTTTCACTTTCACTTTATGATGTACTAGGGCCCCTACTGACCCACATCTATGGTGCTGATAACGACTGATAATGGCTTAATGGCCTGATCGGTCTAATCGGGAGCAGCGTTAGAAATGACTTTAATTCCTTAAAATCACTTCAGTGTTTCTGCGTCTTCTGACTGAACTGTAACAGACAGGATGTTTAAACAGCTGAGATTGAGATATGAAAGAATCAAGGAGGCGTGGTTTTGTTTCAACACATCTGACTTGTTTCTTTGTTGCAACCGAATCTTCCTCGTGGGTGTTTTTCTTCCCGCTGCTCCTCGCTCAGTTTCAGGTGGTGGTCGACGACCGGCGGTGCGGCTGCTCTGGTCGGTTGATGAGTAGATGACGAATGATTGTGATTGGTGGCTGGCTGTGTGTGAAGAGCCTGCAGGTCACTGACTAGTGAAGGATGTAGATTCAAGATTCAAGATTCAAGCCGTTTCTTGTCGTCGTGTAGTACAACGAAATGAGATTGTGACAATCCCCCAGAGGTGCTAACGAAAAGATAATACAATAAAAAAGAGATCCTACAATATAAATATAAAAGAATATAAAAGATAATACAATATAAATATAAAAGAAAATGTATATTGTGAGATGCCAGTTTTGCCAGATTATTGCACAAAGTGTCCATCAGATAATTATTGCACATGTCTGTAACAGCAGATGTACGTTGCATGTTCCAACAGGTTTTATTTTACGTGTCCGACTCAGACGGAGGAGGCGTCAGAGTTCAGGAGGGTTATGATGGCCGTTGGGATGAAGCTGTTTGAGTCTGTTTGTGTGGATCGATCTGCCTGATGGGAGGAGATCAACAGGTGTCGGGTTAGAGGGATGAGAGGCGTCCTTCATGATGTGTTTGGTTCTTCTGATCCAGTGAGTGTTGTGAAGATGGTCCAGTGACGGCAGCTCAGTGACCAACAACGTCCTGAGCTGTTCTCAACACGCTGCAGGGCTTCTCTGGTTCTATCAGAACCTGGAGGACGGTTCCTTTTTCTATCCAGAAGCTGAAAGGTTGTAGCATGACGTGTCTGAGTTAATGCAACGTCCAGTGATATAGAACTACTGAACATGGTGACATCACGCTGTTGATGCTGCAGCTCTGATCCATCACGTTCTGATCCTTCAGCTCTTTGTTGGAGCGTCTGCAGCTTTTATTGATCTGATTCAATCTAAAACAAGAGTTCATTAAAGATGCAGAGGAGGAGATCTACTGCTGGGAAGCCCAGTCAGCGTCGGTGGTGGGGGGGTGATGTCGTTGTAGTGGTTTTAATGATGTCATTGGAGTGGTTTTGATGATGTCATTGGAGTGGTTTTGATGATGTCATTGTAGTGGTTTTGATGAAGTCATTGTAGTGGTTTTAATGATGTCATTGGAGTGGTTTTGATGATGTCATTGGAGTGGTTTTGATGATGTCATTGTAGTGGTTTTAATGATGTCATTGTAGTGGTTTTGATGATGTCATTGTAGTGGTTTTGATGATGTCATTGGAGTGGTTTTGATGATGTCATTGGAGTGGTTTTGATGATGTCATTGGAGTGGTTTTGATGATGTCATTGGAGTGGTTTTGATGATGTCATTGTAGTGGTTTTGATGATGTCATTGGAGTGGTTTTGATGATGTCATTGTAGTGGTTTTGATGAAGTCATTGGAGTGGTTTTGATGATGTCATTGGAGTGGTTTTGATGATGTCATTGTAGTGGTTTTAATGATGTCATTGGAGTGGTTTTGATGATGTCATTGTAGTGGTTTTGATGATGTCATTGTAGTGGTTTTGATGATGTCATTGGAGTGGTTTTGATGATGTCATTGGAGTGGTTTTGATGATGTCATTGGAGTGGTTTTGATGATGTCATTGGAGTGGTTTTGATGATGTCATTGGAGTGGTTTTGATGATGTCATTGGAGTGGTTTTGATGATGTCATTGGAGTGGTTTTGATGATGTCATTGTAGTGGTTTTAATGATGTCATTGGAGTGGTTTTGATGATGTCATTGTAGTGGTTTTGATGATGTCATTGGAGTGGTTTTGATGATGTCATTGGAGTGGTTTTGATGATGTCATTGGAGTGGTTTTGATGATGTCATGGCGGGTAGCAGAGAGTGTCAGCAGCTTCTGGGTGAACCTGATGTCGACCGGGCAGAGATTCTATTCTGTTTTATTCTGTTATAAATCATAAAGAACACGCTGACTGTATGATAGTAAAATAATGAGTTCATTCTTGTCATGTTGAGATGATGGTTGATCAGTGAGCTTTAGCTGGTAGCTGGTAGCTGCTGGCTGGTAGGAGGACAGAACCAGGCTAGCAGTTTCCCTCTGTTTCCAGTGTTTATGCTAAGCTAAGCAGCTGCTGCTGTGTCTCTGGCAGAGGAAGAGGAGTTCAGTAAATGATGAAGGTAGTTCAGAGTGACGTATTCTAATGATGACTTTTATTTTGATATATCCCCCCCATCCTTCCTGTCTCTGGGGGGTTACTTCCTGTCTGCAGAATCAGACACGAGGCACTCTGAGAGCTTTTATTGTGGCGGGGTGATGTGATTCCACTGATACCTGATCTATAATCAGCTGCTGAGCTCAGAGAGGCTTCATCTTCACACTCAATACGTCTTACATTTAATACTTTAAAACCAACATAATAAAATAAAATACATAATCCAGCAGATTTCTATTCCTGGAAACGAGGAGAATAATTCTAAAGATTATAACTGAACGGTGAACTGAATAAATAAAAGGTCTATATAATGATAAAAAGATTGAGGGGGGGGACTACGACGGAGAATCAGCGTCACGTTGAGCGGAAACATCTGAGATTAAGAGAATAAAGTCATCATTTAATGAGAAAACAAGTCATTTCCTCCTCTAAAGAGTCAGTTTCCTTTTATTCTCGTAAAGTTCTGACTTTATTCTGTAAATCTCAGATGAACTTATTTTCCTCAGTGTGGCTCTGATACTCCGTCGTCTGCAACAGGAAGTTGTATTTCTAGAGTATTGTAGATGATGGAGAGCAGCCTGTTGGTTCTGGAGGACGTGTTGTTGTTGTTGTTGTTGTTGTTGTTGTTGTTGTTGGTGGTTCTGACCGTCGATGTGAAAACAGAATGATGTTTCATAAATCCCCCAAAATGTTAAAAAAAGTCCAAAAAATATCAAAAGAAAAGTCCAAAAGCAAAAGTATTAATACACCTCTGATGTATTATAAACACAAATACAAACATGTCATTTACACACAAGAATAATCTAAAAATACAAATATGACGAAGTTAGACACACACACACACACACACACACACACACACCTTTGTGCACAGAGCTGTGTGTTTGTCCTTTTATGGACATGATCTCTGCTGCAGAGCGTCCAGACTGAACTCTGAGGGTTTTAGGTTTTACTCAGTTTAACTGTTGATTCTTCAGAACTGTTGAACACACACACACACACATCAGCTCAGTTTTAAAGCTGGAGAGATGATCCTGGTTTCATAGTAAACTACAGAACCTGATGAATCCATCGGTACCAACCAGGTCAGACTAGCTGGTCATGAAGGAGGTTAAATAACGCTCCAAACTGACACTACATGTTGACGAGTTCAGACTGATACTGAACCAAAGAGACACTGAGGGACAGGTATGTCTCCTCCTCCTCCTCTTTCTCCTCTTCCTCTTCCTCTTCCTCTTCCTCTTCTTCTTCTTCTTCTTAAATAAGCAGTGCTGTTTCTCCTCCTCTCTGAGTCTGTAATCCAGACTTTAATCCTGTAACTGGATTAAGAGTCAGACCGAGAGGAGAACCAGCAAAGAGTGAAACCAAGAGGGAAAGTACTGCAGGACCTCCCATACAGTAGACCTCCTCTATAGTACTACTACTACTACTACTACTACTACAGTAGACCTCCTCTATAGTACTACTACTACTAGTATTACTAGTAATACTACTACTACAGTAGTACTACCAGTAGTAATGTTAAAGTTCAGATAACAGTTGAATAGAAACCAGCGTCTCTATTAATGTTAAAGAAATATAATAAAGCTCCATGTGGATGTCCCACAGAGAGACAGATCTCCGTCCTCAGTCTTCAGTCTCTCAGAGAGACTCAGAGAGACTCAGCTCATCTGATCCGTTCAGACTTGTTCAACTTCCTGCGTCTCATTTTCTCCTCAAACTAAGAACCTCCTCCGGTTCCTCAACTCTCCCTCCGTCTGATCAGACCACCTCTCCGTCTCCTGCGTCTTAGATCATACGCCGTGGAGTTGGACACGTCCTCTAGATGACCTGTGTGTGAGTGTGTCTGGAAGCATCCTGTTGGAACACGTCGGTTTGACTCAGCTCAGACAGGAAGTGACATCATGATGACGTCTCTCAGTGTGTCGTCAGGTGATCTGATTGGTTGAGTTGATCTGATTGATCTGATTGGTTGAGCTGTCGGAGTATTAAATGTTGACATTAAATACTAAAATGAATCTGTTCTGCTGGATGATGAATCTTCACCAGACGAGTTTCAGTAGAACAGAGTCAACCTGCTGCTGAGGGTCTGGTTTGAACCTGTGATGGTTCTGGTTCTGGATTGGTCCTGGGTTGGTTCTGGGTTGGTTCTGGGTTGGTTCTGGGTTGGTTCCGGGTTGGTTCTGGGTTGGTCCTGAGTTGGTTCTGGGTTGGTCCCGGTCTTCAGTGGATCTGGTTTCTCAGACTGAAATATCCCTGACGTGTCGCTGTGACACCGTTTCAGGAATGTGAGATGAGTTGTTGCTGTCAGCAGGACTGAAGGATCTGACCCGAGTTCACCTGCAGCGGTACCACAGAGATCAGGACAGGAACAGCTCAGTGGGTCGGTCCTGTGATCCAGTAGTCATGTTGTTGATGTTAAATCACCACCAACACAGCTGATAATAATTATAATTCATCCATTACAGTTATTATAAAGGTTTTATTTCTGATTGGTCTGTCACTGTGTCCATAGCAACAGACCGTTGCTATGGACACAGCTCTGATGTTTAACTCTGGAGGAGCGTTTTTGTGTCAAATTATTAATTTCTTGGATAAGTAGCCGTGTAATAATCAGGATAATGTACAGCTGAATAACTCCCTTTCTAAAAGTAATCTAATCTAATCTAGTGTTCTAATGTGACTAATACCACAGGGTAGAAATACCTGCATTCAACCAGGTGGAGCTCATTAGAATGACTTTTTGTGATATTTTTTTAATATTTTAGTAATTTTTGTCTGATAATTTATTAATATTTTTCTGATATTTAACGTATATTTTTTATAATATTTACTATTATTTTTAGGATATTTTACTTATATTTTTTATAATATTTTACTTATGTTTTTTTTTTTAGGATATTTAACACATTTTTGTCTGATACTTTACTATTATTTTTCTGATATTTAACTTATGCTTTTATGATATTTTACCAATATTTTTTCTGATATTTTACTGTTTTTTTTTTAGCATATTTAGATATTTTATAAAATGTTGTCTGATACTTTACTAATATTTTTATTAGTTTTTTATCATTTTATTTTAATAAGCTTGTTACTTAGTTTGATAATCACCAGCTGAACACCAGTTTAAAAATAATAATAATAATAATAATAATAAAGTTGATTCATATAGCATTTATTACAAAGTGCTTCACAAGGAAAAAAGAAACCCATTCATGTTAAATATATATTTAGTATTTCATATATATTGTTATAGTTCTGTGATGAGAACGCGTCTCCAGGAGTCTCCAGGAGTCTCCAGGAGTCTCCAGGAGTCTCCAGGATCAGACAGCAACTGTCTGACATCTCATCAACTGGAAGTCAATCTTCTCTACTCAGACAGCATTAGTGAGTCTCTGAGGCTGTTTATCTCATTACTCTCCAGATGTTAACAGCTGGATCACACTCCCAGTCTTCAGGGGGATCCCAGAGAAACTGACTTATTATTATTTAACAGTTTGGAGGATCCTTCATGGTTTTTCTGAATAAGTTCAGTTCCTGATGAAAACTGAATCTTTCTGTCTTATATCTGATTTAATAATATTTTTGAATATTTTAGTCATTTTTTTCTGATAATTTATTAAACATTTTATGATATTTTACTGATATTTCTTCAGATATTTTACTAAGGTGTTTTTTTAGGATATTTAAAAAAAAATTGTCTGATGCTTCACTATTATGTTTCTGCTATTTTACGAATATTTTTCGAATATTTTAGTCATTTTTTTCTGATAATTTACTAATGTTTTTTTTTTAAGGATATTTTACTGATACTTTACAAATATTTGTGTGATATTTTAAGAATATCTTTCGAAGATTAAAGCTCACACAACTCAGACCTTAATGAACCCTTCGTCTCCTGAGCAGTACTACTACTAATGATAATAATGATAATAATAATGATGATAATAATAATAATAGTGCGTCAGAACTCAGCAGAATATCTCCTCAGTTTGAGCTTTAATCCTGCCAGACGTTGGTACAGTACCTGGATCCCTGACTCTGGATCCCTGACTCTGGATCCCTGACTCAGGATCCCTGACTCTGGATCCCTGACTCAGGATCCCTGACTCTGGATCCCTGACTCTGGATCCCTGACTCAGGATCCCTGACTCTGGATCCCTGACTCTGGATCCCTGACTCAGGATCCCTGACTCTGGATCCCTGACTCTGGATCCCTGACTCAGGATCCCTGACTCTGGATCCCTGACTCTGGATCCCTGACTCTGGATCCCTGACTCTGGATCCCTGACTCTGGATCTTGGACTCAGACTGTGTGTTCGTCCTGCTGAGTGAGCAGAGTTATTCCTGCTGTGTTTCTTCGGCTGTGGTAGTAGTAGTAGTAGAAGGTAGAATTAGAAGTAGAAGTAGAAGTAGAAGTAGGCCACAGCACATTCCTGAGGATCGCGGCTGTCTGTCGGTGCAGCTGCTGATCACTGAGGATTAATGTGATCTGAGGTCTGACTGTTATTCAGCCTCATTCTGCTCCACTTCATCATATCTTGCTGTTATCGCTCCATCTCTCTGGGCTCATGGGGTTCTGAGGTTCTGATGCTGAGCGGCGCTGACTGAACGCTGGTTCAATAGAAAAGTCTAAAACGACATTAAGGTGCAAATCCAAATATGTAGAATGAGGTGTAATGCAGCCTGCAGCCTGCAGGGAACCCACATCAGACCTCCACATCAGACCTGCTGTTGTTGTTCATCAGTCGACACACAGCTGATGATGGAAGAAGCATCAAGTGACTGTTGGTCTGTTTCTGACTCCACACAGTTAATCCTCATTCAGTAGATTATTCTACTGCTGGAGCTCTGCAGCTCCTCTCAACACCTTCAAATCCTCCAGCTGTCAGCTGATTCATTCAGAGTATTCTACTACTACTGCAGTACTACTGATATATAAATACTGATTCATTCAGAGTATTCTACTACTACTGCAGTACTACTGATATATAAATACTGATTCATTCAGAGTATTCTACTACTACTGCAGTACTACTGATATATAAATACTGATTCATTCAGAGTATTCTACTACTGCAGTACTACTGATATATAAATACTGATTCATTCAGAGTATTCTACTACTACTGCAGTACTACTGATATATAAATACTGATTCATTCAGAGTATTCTACTACTACTGCAGTACTACTGATATATAAATACTGATTCATTCAGAGTATTCTACTACTACTGCAGTACTACTGATATATAAATACTGATTCATTCAGAGTATTCTACTACTACTGCAGTACTACTGATATATAAATACTGATTCATTCAGAGTATTCTACTACTGCAGTACTACTGATATATAAATACTGATTCATTCAGAGTATTCTACTACTGCAGTACTACTGATATATAAATACTGATTCATTCAGAGTATTCTACTACTGCAGTACTACTGATATATAAATACTGATTCATTCAGAGTATTCTACTACTGCAGTACTACTGATATATAAATACTGATTCATTCAGAGTATTCTACTACTGCAGTACTACTGATATATAAATACTGATTCATTCAGAGTATTCTACTACTACTGCAGTACTACTGATATATAAATACTGATTCATTCAGAGTATTCTACTACTGCAGTACTACTGATATATAAATACTGATTCATTCAGAGTATTCTACTACTGCAGTACTACTGATATATAAGCTCGTCCTCTGTGGACTATTAGTAGAGCAGAGCTCTGGTTTCTGTCTCAAAGTTCACTCAGGACCTCAGGAGTCTCACATCTGTTGGTGCCAATAACAAACTTTATATTATTCATATTTACATTTATTTACTACTTTAAACTATCCAGATTCTATAACTGTAGTAACTGGAGACTAAACTTTATCTTTCTACTCCTCAGAGATCATAAACCCTTTAATTTAATATAATATAATATAATAATATAATATAATATAATAATATAATATAATATAATATAATAATATAATTAATATAATAATATAATATAATTTTATAATATAATATAATATAATAATATAATATAATAAGGACTGGTTGATAAACGTAGAGGTTATAGTGCTTTTTGTCGTCCGTTCACTAGTAGAGGGTTACAGGACCATCTGACGGGTCCAATATGGCGCCACGTTGACGTATCGCTGCTACGGGCTGAAGCGTCCAATGAGACGTCTAACATACTATATGTCTATGTACTGTATCTGTCTGTGGGAGGGATTAGCTGTTAACAGTTATTATTCTTATTCTTATGATGAGGTCATCAGGAGGGTTGACCTTAGCTCTGGATGTTTACATGCTGGTATACCAGGCGGGCGTAGCCTAGTGCATCATGGGAGCAGCAGCAGCTTTACAGCAGCAGAGCTCTCGGTGGTCGACGGACGAGGATTAGACTTTAAGCTGATTCCAGCTCACATTATGATCTTTTGTTCTCTGGTTATCAGCTGACTCTGTGTGTGTGGTCATGTGACCAGGAGTCTCTGTGGTCATGTGACCAGGAGACTCCCTCGTCATCAACATGGCGTCAGTCTGCAGACCGCCGCCTCTCTTTATTCTCCTACAGCTCCTGGACGGAGACAGATTTCTATTTTAGGTTTGAAGATTGTAAATATTTAAAGAGCAGAAGTGAAGCAGGATGAGTGACGCTGCAGGAAGGAGGAAGACATGATGATGCTCCTCAGTAGAACTCTTTATATTCACGGGGATATGAACACAGTCCTCTACCTGTTGCTTTATAACGACACTAACTTAACGCTTTAACGCAACTTGTGATTCTTTAGGTTGTAGCAGCTCAGTTTTAAAGCGAGCATGAGCTCGTCTTTATTTATTTAATCAACTTTCTTTAATGAATATAACTCGTCAGGGTTTTGACCGCAGTGAAAATTTTGTTTTTGAAATGCTAAACGCCAACAAATATGGATTGAATCTGAATATTTTGTTGGATAACAACATGTGAATTTTGGAAATGATTACATTGATCTTTGTTCAATATATTTCAAAATAAAACACCCTGGAGTTACTGGAAATGTTTGGATTAGGACTGTGACAGATAACGTGATAATAACGCGTTAACGCAAATTTGTTTTAACGCCACTAATTTCTTTAACGCAACTTGTGATTTTTTTAGTTTGTAGCAGCTCAGTTTTAAAGCATGAGTTGGTCTTTATTTATTAAATCAACCTTCTTTAATGAATATAACTCGTCAGCGCGTGCCTCCCTTTGTTTGTGAGAGCAAACAGTTTTTAAATGTTGTTTTTGAAAGGCTAAATGCCAACAAATATTGATTGAATCATATTATTTCGTTAGATAACAACATAGAGAGTTATATTGGCAGCAACTATTCCATCTTTTGTCTCGACGATCTCAAAGTAAACAGAATGAATAGAGATTCTTACAGCAGGAATGTGTGTTGGCTTGTTTCTGATCGTCTGATCGGCCTTAATCTGCTTCTCTGGCAGAACAGCAGGACCGGTATTAGTGTCGGGCTCTGTGTTGTTAATCTGAGTTTGTATGTAGTTTAATGTTAGTTAATCTAATAGTCATATTAGCGACAGTTCTTATGGGAATATGGACGTTAGAAATTAGTTAATAATACAAGAAAATTTCATCAAAACAACTTCGTCAAACATTTAGAAGGATTCATCATGTGATGCCTGAAGTTTAATCAGAGATTACGTTCAAATATCACTTTTACGAAATTAATAATCTGCCACTAAGGATTATTTTCATTGACATTTAATCTGCCGATTATTTTCTTGATTAATCATGTTGTCTATAAAATATCAGAAAATATTTATTTTTGTTTTATTTAATATTTATTATAGGTTAGGTTTACTATCTTTGTCATATATGTCATTATGATTATTGTCATTATTATTTTACTTTAATATATATTTAATTTGATGTATCATTATTATGTTTATAATTAGGTTTGCGTGTATCTGTACACTTATGTGTATTTTTCCTTTCTTTTAAATTATTTTTTTCGCCCCTGAATGGAAATATTTTTGTACTTAACACGTTACAACTGCACCGTAAACTCAGCAGCATTTATTGTTCTATAAAATAAATCTTCACCAAAAACAAAATTCTGAAAATAGAGCAAAGCTGGAACCTTCTGAAGTTTATACCATGAATCGGTTATTAAAGTAGTGTCAGATGAACTCATTGAGTAGTTGAATGGTTTCTATCAGTATTTGTTGTCTCACTCGCCTCCAGTTCCTCCTCATCAGTTCCCGTCTGAGGCTCACAATAGAACAGGAAGTGAGGTCAGCATGTGAACGCAGCAGACGCTCAGCCAGACGCCCTTCTGAGTTTCCCTCTCTGAGTTTCCCTCTCTGAGTTTCCTGGAGACGGAGAAGTGGCGGCGCTGCCAGAGAACCGTCTCTCTCCTTTTATGGCGGCTCAACGGCGTTCAGTTCCCGGAGAAACCAGCCGAGTAGAACAGAGCGAAACGTCTACCTGAGGAGGGGGGGGGGGTACATTCCTGCTTCCTGATGTCAGGTTGAGGAGGAGGAGGAGGAGGAGGATGAGGAGGAGGAGGAGTTATCAGGCTTTGACCTACTTCAGGACACACAGCTGGATGTTTGAACATCGGCTCCACTAATGAAAAACACATCTGATTCACAGCAGCAGAAGAAATAATCAGATATTTATCACAGTTTAAGAATACTCTGTTAGGAAGTAAAAGTGTTGCATTCTAGATCTAAAGTAAAAGTATTAGTTTTATCAGACAAATGTACTTAAAGTATAAAAACAATCATCCTTCTTCTTAGTGGAGCTGAAAGCAGCACCTGCGAGGAACACCTGCAGACATTATTAATGAATCTGTTTTTATTTCAGACTCTCATACACCACTCTTAGCTACTGTATATCAATAGTAAACTGTGTGTTGTACTGTATATATCCCAGGATATCAACTCAATCCACGTCATCATGAACCAGGGAGTATAGAGAGCGGTGAACGGCGTGTAGGGAGGATGTCGGGGTGGATGGGGGGGGTCTAAAAACACCAGACTGTCACCAGGAGACCACATATTGGTGCCCCGTGTGAGGCCAGAAGTCAACACTGATTTATTTGTTATTTTAACCCAAATCACCATCTTTAAACCGAACTAAGTAGTTTCCTGTGCAGAGTTTATTTTGAAAGGACTGTATTCAGGAAACGAGTGGAAATTGACACGTGTTGCTGGACATTCGTAGGAAAAGGCGCAAAAAATGAGGAATAACTTTTCGTTTGATCGGCTATTATCGGAGCCGTTTTATGATATATGTTATTTTATTTACAGATAATCCTCGTATAGAGACAACAGACAGAAGTCTTTGTAGTGAAGAGAGGGGGTGGGGGGACGGCGTTGCCGAAGTAGAGCGCGGCCCGGCCCAGATTTGGTCCGATGGTCATAAAACCTGTTGGTTCTGTTTAATGCAGGTCTGGACCCGGTGTTTTCATAGTCTCTGACTGTGGGCCTCCCCTCAGACAAAGCCTGGAAGCTTGGAAAGTTCCCCCAGGGGGAAAGGCCCGCCTCTGATCGCAGCTTTCAACTTCTAAAGTTTCTGAACCACCGTCCTGTGATTTCTTATAAAACGTTATTCCTCATTGTTCACGTTTTCCTACGAATGTCCAGCAACACGTGTCAATTTACACTCCAGTCTTTTCAAAATAAAGTTCTGTCTTCACAGGAAACTACATAGTTAGGTTTAAAGATGGTGGTTTGGGTTAAAGTAACTCCAGAAGTAACTGAAGTGCAGAAGTTACAAATAAATCAGCGTTGATTTCTGGCCTCACACGGGGCACCAATAGTGGTCTCCTGGTGACAGTCTGGTGTTTTCAGAGCCCCCCATCCACCCCGACCTCCTCCCTACACGCCGTTCACCGCTCTCTATACTTCCTGTTTCACGATGACATGGATTGAGTTGATTCCTGGGATATATATAAACTACAGTGCATTACTTTTAGTAGATATAGCTACGGACATTCATGAGAACAGCCTGAACTCTGACCGTATCTGTTACTGTAACTCTAATTATATTTCTGACTGGAGCCTACTGTAGTCTTATCTCTGACTGTCTCTGACTGGATGTGGCTTCAGTCCAACAGACCACACAGAGAACCGAGAGGATCAATAGTCCTAATGGTTAAAGTGCTGCTGGAGACAGGAGGACAGACAGGAGGACAGACAGGAGGACATTCATCATTTATTATCTTGTTGGTTTAGCAGAAAGCATTCAGTCAGACGTTTCTCACACCAGCTCCTCCTGCAACTGGAAAAGACTTTATCCATATTTAATAATAATAATAATTCAAGATGCCCGACTTCCTGTTTGGTTTACAATATACCTCCAACTGACTTTTTATTACGTCTCAACATGTTACATATGCTTACCAAATTATACATACACTATATATATTGTAGATTTGTGACATCACAAAGTTACAGAACTCCTGACAGCTTGTTTAAAGTCACAGTTTGTGAATCCGGGCTGTGTGGATTACTTTACTACTGTATTTATATAAAACACTTAAACCTGCTTTATAATAAAAAAAAGACATGAAAATCTCACTTTTTACAATATGGGACCTTTAAATGTTTGATTTGATACCGTTACATGTTCTTAATATTTATTGTTGACACAACAAAACCAACTAAATATCAAACCTGTTACCATGTTAGACTCTATGATGTCTAAATGAGCACATGGTCTGTTAATCTGGGGTCACACTGAGATTATCATTTATTCTGCATTGATCTGCTCTAAATATGGCAGGTCACCATCAACAGCTGCCACCGCCCAGCTACCGTCGCCACGACAACAACATCATCTGACTTCTGCTACTGGACTCACTAATAATACATAAATAAAATAATAATAATGTTAATAATAAACTCTCTGGTGTTGTTGAGCTGTAACCAGAAGGTATTAATGTGACTCATCCAGCCGCTGGAGAGTCCTGGTTCTAGTGTTCAATCCGGTCTTCCTGAGACTCTGGTCCAGGTCCTCCTGAGACTCTGATCCAGGTCTTCCTGAGGCTCTGGACCAGGTCTTCATGTGAAACATTCTCTCTGAGCTGTAAAAGGAGGTTAAATATCAGCCAGTGTTTTTAATATTTCAAACAACTAACTGATGAACTGTATTAGTAGCTCTGAATGGAGGAGTGGGCGCCCCCTGCTGGGACTCTGCAGTCATGTGATGAATGTTTTTATTTAATGATCAGATGATAAAACAGCTGCTGCTGGACCACTAGGACACGTTATGATCCTGGTCCAGTCAGATCTGGACTTAATAATAATAATAATAATAATAATAGTAATAATGATAATAATAACAATAATAATAATAATAATAATAATAATAATAGTAATAATAATAATAATAATATTGATAATAATAATAACAATAGTACTAACAGTAATAATAACAATGCTGTCTGTGTGTTTGCGTTGCAGGTGAGCTGCTGAGCCAGCCGAGGCCTGAAGGTCTGACGGAGATCATCTGTCCAAAGAACGGCTCTGAGAGGGTCAACGTGGCTCTGGTCTACCCCCCGACCCCCACCGTGGTCAGCCCCTGTCTCAAGTGATCCGAGGACCGGCTCGCCTCGCTGATCCACCAGAGCCTCCACCTCCACCCCCCAAACCCCCACTCCGAACTGAACCTCCAGCTGAAGGATCACTGCCTCATGTGTACGTATACGCTCCTCTGTTCTACTGTACGGAGGACCAAACCTCACAGAATAAATAAATACATGACTCAATAAATAAATATGCCATTAAATAATACAAAGATAATATTTGCATTAATTCATTAAATAAAAAGTCACATAAATGGTTTTATTTGGTGAGTTTTGGTCAATTTTAAAGCTAGAGTGAAGATAGTGAAATAGATGACGTGATAAATAAATATATATGCCATTAAATGTACCTAAAATAATATAAAAATAAATGTATGAATGAATTGATAAAATGTGACATAAATTGATATTTCTTTTTTCATTTGCTTCTTTATTTATTTACATTTGCATCACTTCCCCTATCCATCTACTCTTCTATTTAATTTACCCTGAAATGTATTTATTTATTTATTTTTATTAACTTTTAAATTTATTAATTTGTGCATTTATTTTTTACATATTTTAAATTTATTTTAAAATGTGTTCATTCTTTACATAATTGTATTTATTTATTTATTTTTGATTTTCCCTTTGCATTTTACCTCCAATTTATTTCTCCAAACTTATTTATTTCTGTATTCTTTTCTTTATCCATTTCTTTTTACATTTCTTTTTATTTTTGGTTCATTTATTGGCATATTTATTTTTTTAGTTATTGATTGATTGATTGATTGATTGATTTTTTTATTTTGGCAGGTTAAGTCCTCCATTTTCGAAACTGGGAAAATCAAAAATAAATATATAAATGACTTAAAATGATAAATAAATATCCCATTAAATGTACCAAAAATAATATTAAAAATAAATGTAGGCTTTAATGAATTGATAAAATGTGACATAAATTGATATTTGAAATTGATATTATTTATTAACTTTTAACTTTATTTATTTATTTTTTTTGCATTTATTTTTACTTATTTTAGATTTATTTTATAATGTATTTATTCATTTATTCATTATTTAAGTAATAATAAATAAAAATTTACTGTAAATTAACTAATGAAAATCAGACATTGTTTTTGAATTGTGGTTCAGCAGAATCATTTTAAAAAACAAACTAATGAAACTGGCCTGGACAAAAATGATGGTACCCCTAGAAAAGATGTAAAATAGTTTGACTATAGGGACATATTAAACTAAGGTGTGTCCTGTAAATAGCATCACAGGTGTCTTCAAACTTGTAATCAGTCAGTCTGCCTATTTAAAGGGTGAAAAGTAGTCACTGTGCTGTTTGGTGTCATGGTGTGTACCACACTGAACATGGACCACAGAAAGCTAAGGAGAGAGTTGTCTCAGGAGATCAGAAAGAACATTATAGACCTTCATGTTAAAGGTAAAGGCTATAAGACCATCTCCAAGCAGCCTGATGTTCCTGTGACTACAGCTGCACATATTATTCAGAAGTTTAAGGTCCATGGGACTGTAGCCAACCTCCCTGGACGTGGCCGCAAGAGGAAAATTGATGACATATTGAAGAGACGGATAATACGAATGGTAACCAAAGAGCCCAGAATAACTTCCAAAGAGATTAGAGGTGAACTCCAAGGTCAAGGTACATCAGTGTCAGATCGCACCATCGTCACTGTTTGAGCCAAAGTGGACTTAATGGAAGACGACCCAGGAGGACACCAAATCATAAAAAAGCGAGACTGGAATTTTCCAAAATGCATATTGACAAGCCACAAAGCTTCTGGGAGAATGTCCTTTGGACAGATGAGACAAAACTGGAGCTTTTTGGCAAGTCACATCAGCTCTATGTTCACAGACGAAGAGATGAAGCATCCAAAGAAAAGAACACTGTACCTAATGTGAAACATGGAGGAGGCTCGGTTATGTTATGGGGCTGCTTTGTTGCATCTGGCACAGGGTGTCTTGAATCTGTGCAGGGTGCAATGAAATCTCAAGACTATCAAGGCATTCTGGAGCGAAATGTGCTGCCCAGTGTCAGAAAGCTTGGTCTCAGTCGCAGGTCATGGGTCCTCAAACAGGATAATGACCCAAAACACAGCTAAAAACACCCAAGAATGGCTAAGAACTAAACATTGGACTGTTCTGAAGTGGCCTTCTATGAGCCCTGATCTAAATCCTATTGAACATCTGTGGAAGGAGCTGAAACATGCAGTCTGGAGAAGGCACCCTTCAAACCTGAGACAGCTGGAGCAGTTTGCTCACGAGGAGTGGGCCAACATACCTGTGGACAGGTGCAGAAGTCTCATTGAGAGTTACAGAAATCACTTGATTGCAGTGATTGCCTCAAAAGGTTGTGCAACAAAATATTAAGTTAATGGTACCATCATTTTTGTCTAGGCCAGTTTCATTAGTTTGTTTTTTTAAATGATTCTGCTGAACCATAATTCAAAAACAATATCTGATTTTCATTAGTTAATTTTCAGTGAATTTTTATTTATTATTACTTTTGTCAGTTTCAAATTATTTCAGTGACCATTGTTGGTTTTTCTTTCTTTAACGGAACGTTACCAACAATTTTGCCTACGTCTGTATATATATATATATATATATATGTATATATATATGTACACAACACAAAAGGCTCCAGAGTAAAATATTTCCTCTAAAAGTAAAGAATAAGACACATTCATGCAGGAACTCACTGCTGCTGACATTAACATTGATCACATGATTAATCACATGATTGATCACAGAGCAGGAGATGAGATGTAACCTCCATCTGATGTGTTTTATGTGATTTAAACTGTCTAAAGTTAGCTGTTGTTGAAGGAGGAGGAGCAGTTAACATTCAGTAGATATCATTTATTAATAGCAGAGTTTATTTCTTTGTGTTTAAATGTGTCTTCTGTCTTGCAGGTTGTCCAGCTGTGTCTGTGGCGTCTCATCATGTGGACATTGACAGTATTTAAGGAGCACAAACTGTAGCAGCGAACGTCCCGGGAGCTTCACGCGTCTCTCAGAGACTCTCTGAATCCTTTCTACACACAATGAGACACTTTACTGAGGACATCACGTCTTTTTAACACTGAGAAACGTCTTCAGCGGCGGGACCGGTGTCTGCCACGCGTCCCCGCTGAGGTTTAGGACAGAAGATTTGTATACTGGACTGAGATATTGTGCAACATGATGTAATGTTTGAGCGGCTCTTTGTGTAAAGGAAGCATGAATATAATGAAATGTGTAAATATTTAAATTGAATGCAAAGTGGGAGGTGTTGGAGCTGCAGCTGTGGTCCACCTTCAGACTGTCTGAAACTAAATCTACCTGCAGATCACCTGGTTTCACTTCGTCTTCCTCTTCTTCTCTTCCTCTATGATGTTAGCTTAGCTTAGCACAAAGACTGGAAACGGAGGGAAACTGCTAGCCTGGCTGTGTCTAAAGGTAACAGCCTGGTCCTACCAGCTCCTCTCCTGCTCCTCTCCAGCTCCTCTCCAGCTCCTCTCCTGCTCCTCTCCTGCTCCTCTCCAGCTCCTCTCCAGCTCCTCTCCAGCTCCTCTCCTGCTCCTCTCCAGCTCCTCTCCTGCTCCTCTCCAGCTCCTCTCCAGCTCCTCTCCTGCTCCTCTCCAGCTCCTCTCCTGCTCCTCTCCAGCTCCTCTCCTGCTCCTCTCCTGCTCCTCTCCAGCTCCTCTCCTGCTCCTCTCCAGCTCCTCTCCTGCTCCTCTCCTGCTCCTCTCCTGCTCCTCTCCAGCTCCTCTCCAGCTCCTCTCCTGCTCCTCTCCTGCTCCTCTCCTGCTCCTCTCCAGCTCCTCTCCTGCTCCTCTCCAGCTCCTCTCCTGCTCCTCTCCTGCTCCTCTCCTGCTCCTCTCCTGCTCCTCTCCAGCTCCTCTCCTGCTCCTCTCCTGCTCCTCTCCTGCTCCTCTCCAGCTCCTCTCCTGCTCCTCTCCTGCTCCTCTCCTGCTCCTCTCCTGCTCCTCTCCAGCTCCTCTCCTGCTCCTCTCCTGCTCCTCTCCAGCTCCTCTCCTGCTCCTCTCCTGCTCCTCTCCAGCTCCTCTCCAGCTCCTCTCCAGCTCCTCTCCTGCTCCTCTCCAGCTCCTCTCCAGCTCCTCTCCTGCTCCTCTCCAGCTCCTCTCCTGCTCCTCTCCAGCTCCTCTCCTGCTCCTCTCCTGCTCCTCTCCTGCTCCTCTCCAGCTCCTCTCCAGCTCCTCTCCTGCTCCTCTCCTGCTCCTCTCCTGCTCCTCTCCTGCTCCTCTCCAGCTCCTCTCCTGCTCCTCTCCAGCTCCTCTCCTGCTCCTCTCCTGCTCCTCTCCTGCTCCTCTCCTGCTCCTCTCCTGCTCCTCTCCAGCTCCTCTCCTGCTCCTCTCCAGCTCCTCTCCAGCTCCTCTCCAGCTCCTCTCCAGCTCCTCTCCTGCTCCTCTCCTGCTCCTCTCCAGCTCCTCTCCAGCTCCTCTCCTGCTCCTCTCCTGCTCCTCTCCAGCTCCTCTCCTGCTCCTCTCCAGCTCCTCTCCTGCTCCTCTCCTGCTCCTCTCCAGCTCCTCTCCTGCTCCTCTCCTGCTCCTCTCCAGCTCCTCTCCAGCTCCTCTCCTGCTCCTCTCCTGCTCCTCTCCAGCGGTGCTGAGCTGCAGGACGAGTCTCTGATTTACAGCCGTGTGATAAACCTGAGGCTCTATTTGAGTTTAACACAGATTCATCAATTTGCTGTTTTATTTCTAATATATATTTCAGAGGTTATTGATCGGGGAGTCCCGGGTTGTAGAAGAAGAACTCAAATCTTTGACTTCACTAAAATACGTTTTAATATTTTAAATGAATATCAAACAAAGTATATAATCATATTTATATTTATTATATTGTTGATTATGTTTATTCATTATTGAAGCAGTTTGTTTGATAAATACGTGGATTTAAAAACTGGATCTGCTGATGAAGACCACAATAATGCAGCTGAAAGCCCTGGGAGAGATCTAGTAAGGGGGCTTTGAGTTAAAGGACCGGTGCATCATCACAAGTAACTTTAAAAACGAATTATTAAATTATATAAAATAATAACGAAAAGGAAATGAAAGGAAAACAAATAATAAAATACAATTAATATAAAATCCAAGGTTTTAGTAGAAGTACTCAGATATTTTACTACAGTAGAAGTACTATTACCACAGAAATACTCTGTTACAGTAGAAGTACTATTACCACAGAAATACTCTGTTACAGTAGAAGTTGTGAATACAAAATGTTACTTAAATAATAGTACAGGTGGAGTAGAAGTAGAAAATAGCAGAACATGGAAATACTTTAGTAAAGTACAAATACCTCTAAATTGTACTTAAATACAGTACATGAGTAAATGTACTTAGTTACTCTCCACTGACAAGTACAACAATGATGAAAACTACAAAATACTAATAAGAAGAAGAAAATTAAAAACATAAAATAAAATACAATAAAAAAATCAAAATTGGAAAAAAATTCAAATTAAATAAAATGTCATACTACTACTACTACTACTACTACTAATAATAATAAGGAAAATAAAATAAAATAATAAAACACAATACAAATAAAATCAAAATTGGGGGAAAAAAAGGGAAAAATTAAATAAAACGTAATGTTACGTGCTTTATTCTTTATTTATTGTATAACACATTATTTGTTAATCTGATTAATCACAGATTTGTTATAAAATCTGAAGGTTTATTAGCCCAGAGCTGAGCTGACTGACAGCTCATTGAGACACGACAACCAGGTGGAACTCAGATGCATTATAATATTATAATAAAACATTATAATAAACCCTGCTAGTTAATGTTTAGCATGGCTAAGCTAACACAGCTGCAGCTCCATGGTGACGGCAGACGGAGACGCTGCCTGCTGTCCAACACAAAATCACTGTTCTCTGTATAGAAGTCTGGTTGAGGGTCAGGGGTCAGGGTTAGAGGGTCAGGGGTCGGGGGTCAGGGGGTCAGGGTTAGAGGGTCAGGGGGTCAGGGTTAGAGGGTCAGAGGTCGGGGGTTAGGGTCAGGGGTCGGGGGGTTAGAAGGTTAGAGGGTTAGAGGGTCAGAGGTCGGGGGTTAGGGGTCAGGGGGTTAGAGGGTCAGAGGTCGGGGGTTAGGGTCAGGGGTCGGGGGTTAGGGGTCAGGGGGTTAGAGGGTCAGAGGTCGGGGGTTAGGGTCAGAGGTCGGGGGTTAGGGGTCAGGGGGTTAGGGTTAGAGGGTCAGGGGGTCAGGGTTAGAGGGTCAGAGGTCGGGGGTTAGGGTCAGGGGTCGGGGGGTTAGAAGGTTAGAGGGTTAGAGGGTCAGAGGTCGGGGGTTAGGGGTCAGGGGGTTAGAGGGTCAGAGGTCGGGGGTTAGGGTCAGGGGTCGGGGGGTTAGAAGGTTAGAGGGTTAGTGTAAGAGATGATCCATGTGAAGATGAAGTTTAAGCCGAGGATGTGAGGGATGAAAGCAGCATCAGGTGTTTGTTTCTCTTCATTCATGGATGTTTTCCACTGTAAATAATATCTTTATTTTTGTATGTTGACACTCGAGCTTGGACTTTATTTACAGTGTAATGTTGTTGTGCATGAACTCACTGGTGGAGAGCACACAGCCTTTACTACGTAGCTGGTTCCAACATCATCGTCAACCAACGACAGGAAATACCAAATAAACCAGTAAACTGGCTTTAGTACCACAGACCTCTCTGTTCCTTATTAATATTAATATATATATTAATATCTTTACACACAGGAGGAGCCATTATAAACCAGTGACTGGCTTTAGTACCACAGACCTCTGTGTTCCTTATTAATATTAATATATTTTAACATCTTATTATATATACGTGTATATATATAACTAAAGTATTATTATAAAATATACTTAAAGTACCAAAAGTAAAAATATTAAAGTATTATTATAAATATATACTTAAAGTAGTAAAGTATTATTATAAATATATACATAAAGTAGTAAAGTATTATTATAAATATATACTTAAAGTAGTAAAGTATTATTATAAATATATACTTAAAGTACTAAAGTATTATTATAAATATATACTTAAAGTAGTAAAGTATTATTATAAATATATACTTAAAGTACTAAAATATAAATATATACTTAAAGTACTAAAGTATTATTATAGATATATACTTAAAGTACTAAAGTATTATTATAGATACATACTTAAAGTACTAAAGTATTATTATAGATACATACTTAAAGTACTAAAGTATTATTATAGATATATACTTAAAGTACTAAAGTATTATAGATATATACTTAAAGTACTAAAGTATTATTATAGATACATACTTAAAGTACTAAAGTATTATTATAGATACATACTTAAAGTACTAAAGTATTATTATAGATACATACTTAAAGTACTAAAGTGTTATTATAGATACATACTTAAAGTACTAAAGTATTATTATAGATATATACTTAAAGTACTAAAGTATTATTATAGATACATACTTAAAGTACTAAAGTATTATTATAGATATATACTTAAAGTACTAAAGTATTATTATAGATATATACTTAAAGTACTAAAGTATTATTATAGATACATACTTAAAGTACTAAAGTATTATTATAGATATATACTTAAAGTACTAAAGTATTATTATAGATATATACTTAAAGTACTAAAGTATTATTATAGATACATACATAAAGTACTAAAGTATTATTATAGATACATACTTAAAGTACTAAAGTGTTATTATAGATATATACTGTGACGACCCCTCCCCACCACTAGGTGTGTGTTGGCTCGCTGGTCTCTTTGTTTCTTGCAGGCTCTGGTTGAGGCGGGGACATGAGGACATGATGGGTTGATGAGCTACACCTGGGCCCGGTGTAGCGCTGACTATAAAACCCTCTTCGCCATTCAGAACGCGCTCTCTCTCCATGCACGCACATCACTCCATTCCTGTGGACATCGCGGCGCGGCTATTCTTCCTCTTTTTCTCCATGCACCCACACACACGCATCCATGCACTCCTACACCACTGATTACTGATACTGATCTTTACATTTATTCATTAATTGGTGTTTTGTAAATAAACTCTGTTTCTTTTTGCATTTGCCTCGTCTCCACTCCCATTTTTGTTGCAACCTAAGAGCCGGGTTGTAACAATACTTAAAGTACTAAAGTATTATTATAAATATATACTTAAAGTACTAAAGTATTATTATAAATATATACTTAAAGTACTAAAGTATTATTATAAATACATACTTAAAGTACTAAAGTATTATTATAAATATATACTTAAAGTACTAAAGTATTATTATAGATATATACTTAAAGTACTAAAGTATTATTATAAATATATACATAGGGTACTAAAAGTATTAGTACCAAAGTGGTGTTATAAATATATACATAAAGTAGTAAAGTGTTATTATAGATATATAAAAGTACTAAAGTGTTATTATAAATATATACTTAAAGTACTAAAGTATTATTATAGATATATACTTAAAGTACTAAAGTGTTATTATAGATATATACTTAAAGTACTAAAGTATTATTATAAATATATACTTAAAGTACTAAAGTATTATTATAGATATATACTTAAAGTACTAAAGTATTATTATAGATATATACTTAAAGTACTAAAGTGTTATTATAGATACATACTTAAAGTAGTAAAGTGTTATTATAGATATATACTTAAAGTACTAAAGTATTATTATAAATATATACATAGGGTACTAAAAGTATTAGTACCAAAGTGGTGTTATAAATATATACATAAAGTAGTAAAGTGTTATTATAGATATATACTTAAAGTACTAAAGTGTTATTATAGATACATACTTAAAGTACTAAAGTGTTATTATAGATACATACTTAAAGTACTAAAGTGTTATTATAGATACATACTTAAAGTACTAAAGTGTTATTATAGATACATACTTAAAGTACTAAAGTGTTATTATAGATACATACTTAATGTACTAAAGTGTTATTATAGATACATACTTAAAGTACTAAAGTGTTATTATAGATACATACTTAATGTACTAAAGTGTTATTATAGATATATACTTAAAGTACTAAAGTGTTATTATAGATACATACTTAAAGTACTAAAGTGTTATTATAGATATATACTTAAAGTACTAAAGTGTTATTATAGATACATACTTAAAGTACTAAAGTGTTATTATAGATATATACTTAAAGTACTAAAGTGTTATTATAGATATATACTTAAAGTACTAAAGTGTTATTATAGATACATACTTAAAGTACTAAAGTGTTATTATAGATACATACTTAAAGTACTAAAGTGTTATTATAGATACATACTTAAAGTACTAAAGTGTTATTATAGATACATACTTAAAGTACTAAAGTGTTATTATAGATATATACTTAAAGTACTAAAGTGTTATTATAGATATATACTGTGACGACCCCTCCCCACCACTAGGTGTGTGTTGGCTCGCTGGTCTCTTTGTTTCTTGCAGGCTCTGGTTGAGGCGGGGACATGAGGACATGATGGGTTGATGAGCTACACCTGGGCCCGGTGTAGCGCTGACTATAAAACCCTCTTCGCCATTCAGAACGCGCTCTCTCTCCATGCACGCACATCACTCCATTCCTGTGGACATCGCGGCGCGGCTATTCTTCCTCTTTTTCTCCATGCACCCACACACACGCATCCATGCACTCCTACACCACTGATTACTGATACTGATCTTTACATTTATTCATTAATTGGTGTTTTGTAAATAAACTCTGTTTCTTTTTGCATTTGCCTCGTCTCCACTCCCATTTTTGTTGCAACCTAAGAGCCGGGTTGTAACAATACTTAAAGTACTAAAGTATTATTATAAATATATACTTAAAGTACTAAAGTATTATTATAAATATATACTTAAAGTACTAAAGTATTATTATAAATACATACTTAAAGTACTAAAGTATTATTATAAATATATACTTAAAGTACTAAAGTATTATTATAGATATATACTTAAAGTACTAAAGTATTATTATAAATATATACATAGGGTACTAAAAGTATTAGTACCAAAGTGGTGTTATAAATATATACATAAAGTAGTAAAGTGTTATTATAGATATATAAAAGTACTAAAGTGTTATTATAAATATATACTTAAAGTACTAAAGTATTATTATAGATATATACTTAAAGTACTAAAGTGTTATTATAGATATATACTTAAAGTACTAAAGTATTATTATAAATATATACTTAAAGTACTAAAGTATTATTATAGATATATACTTAAAGTACTAAAGTATTATTATAGATATATACTTAAAGTACTAAAGTGTTATTATAGATACATACTTAAAGTAGTAAAGTGTTATTATAGATATATACTTAAAGTACTAAAGTATTATTATAAATATATACATAGGGTACTAAAAGTATTAGTACCAAAGTGGTGTTATAAATATATACATAAAGTAGTAAAGTGTTATTATAGATATATACTTAAAGTACTAAAGTGTTATTATAGATACATACTTAAAGTACTAAAGTGTTATTATAGATACATACTTAAAGTACTAAAGTGTTATTATAGATACATACTTAAAGTACTAAAGTGTTATTATAGATACATACTTAAAGTACTAAAGTGTTATTATAGATACATACTTAATGTACTAAAGTGTTATTATAGATACATACTTAAAGTACTAAAGTGTTATTATAGATACATACTTAATGTACTAAAGTGTTATTATAGATATATACTTAAAGTACTAAAGTGTTATTATAGATACATACTTAAAGTACTAAAGTGTTATTATAGATATATACTTAAAGTACTAAAGTGTTATTATAGATACATACTTAAAGTACTAAAGTGTTATTATAGATATATACTTAAAGTACTAAAGTGTTATTATAGATATATACTTAAAGTACTAAAGTGTTATTATAGATACATACTTAAAGTACTAAAGTGTTATTATAGATACATACTTAAAGTACTAAAGTGTTATTATAGATACATACTTAAAGTACTAAAGTGTTATTATAGATACATACTTAAAGTACTAAAGTGTTATTATAGATATATACTTAAAGTACTAAAGTATTATTATAGATATATACTTAAAGTACTAAAGTGTTATTATAGATACATACTTAAAGTACTAAAGTGTTATTATAGATACATACTTGGTGTTATCGCAGTAAGTGTCCCGGATGTTGTTGAGGTAGAACCTTGGTTAGACCCAGTGGAGCTGTGACGTGTCAGACCCCGCCCCCTGCTGTCTGGCTCCTCCTCCTCCTCCGGCCGGCAGGGGGCGGAACAGCCGACCGGAACCGGAAGAAGAGGCTCGCTGTGCCGGAGCTCTTCCTCTTCCTGAAGCGGCCTCAGAGGTAGGAGACCAGTCTCTCATCATGAGGACACAATCTGCTTTAAATCTGCTCTAATCTGCTCCATCCAGCTGCTTTAACACACTGAGCTTCACTAACAGCCTCTAAACTCTCCGGAGCAGCTCGTAGTTCTGAGTTCTGACGTTCTGAATCCTGTTTTAGTGATGATTATCTGAGAGGATGGGTTAGCATGTTAGCATGTTAGCTGTCCGCCATGTTGACATGCTGCTCCAGACTGCAGCAGCAAACACTGATGTCTCTCTCTGTCCCTCTCTGTCTCTGTCCCTCTCTGTCTCTGTCCCTCTCTCTGTCCCTCTCTGTCTCTGTCCCTCTCTGTCTCTGTCCCTCTGTCTCTGTCCCTCTCTGTCTCTCTCTCTCTCTCTCTGTCCCTCTCTGTCTCTGTCCCTCTGTCTCTGTCCCTCTCTGTCTCTGTCCCTCTGTCTCTGTCCCTCTCTGTCTCTCTCTCTCTCTCTCTGTCCCTCTCTGTCTCTCTCTCTCTCCCTCTCCCTGTCTCCCTCTCTCCCTCCCTCTGTCCCTGTCTCCCTCTGTCCCTCTGTCCCTGTCTCCCTCTGTCCCTCTGTCCCTGTCTCCCTGTCTCCCTCTGTCCCTCTGTCCCTGTCTCTCTCTGTCCCTGTCTCCCTCTGTCCCTCTGTCCCTGTCTCCCTCTGTCCCTGTCTCCCTCTGTCCCTCTGTCCCTGTCTCTCTCTGTCCCTGTCTCCCTCTCTCCCTCCCTCTGTCCCTCTGTCCCTGTCTCCCTCTGTCCCTCTGTCCCTGTCTCTCTCTGTCCCTGTCTCCCTCTCTCCCTCCCTCTGTCCCTCTGTCCCTGTCTCCCTCTGTCCCTCTGTCCCTGTCTCCCTCTGTCCCTGTCTCCCTCTGTCCCTCTGTCCCTGTCTCCCTCTGTCCCTGTCTCTCTCTGTCCCTCTGTCCCTGTCTCTCTCTGTCCCTGTCTCCCTGTCCCTCTCTCTGTTAACAGGGTTTATTAGGGCTTAATAGAGCAGAACCGTCAGCTGATGGAACAGCAGAGAGCTTTGTGGTCATGTTGTAGTAGAGCCTGACTCAGGGTCTAAATGTTGTGAGGAGGAGGAGAATGGGTTTAATGGGTTTAATGGGTTTAATGGGTTTAATGGGTTCATGTCATTGTAAAGTGTAATAACACCAGTAGTGTGTGAAGGTGTGTAATATGTGCAGGGTTATGAACAGCTGATGCTGAACTGCATTACTGGCTTTAATCTGTATGGAGAAGGAATCAGAATCAGAAGATTAGGAATCAGTAAATAAAAGTTGTAATTGTATGAAAAGCAGCTGAAGACTTATAAATAGTTAGTTCTGAGTTCCCTGTTAAGGAAGTTACCTCCTTGGGCTTTTATTTTGAAAAACTAGATGAATCTCTAGATGTCCTGTTGTAAGATGTGGAACATTTTCCAGTTTGAGTGTAGTTTCTAGGTGAAAGTATGAACGAGCAGTGAAGAGCTGAACATGTTTAGTTCTGAACATGTCTCCCATTCATTCCAATAGAGAGTATTAGATGAGCTGTGGTTAATAATTCTGAAAGTTATGAATGAGAAAGGTAATAGCCATCATGTCCTAACTGAGCTGCATGTTCTGATGTTCGAAAATGTGGAACGAGTAGCTTCCAGCATTCACGCCAATAAATCAATATAAACAGTGTTACCTTGATAGGTGCGTCTGTCCAGTAGTTTCATCATGTGACTGACAGGAAGTGGACCGCGGTGATGATGAATTAGAATTTTGTATCAAACATGAAAACAACAGGAAGAGTCTGAGCGGTCCGATCTTCACTGAGTCACACGTTTACATAGTTTAGATAGTTTATGTAGTTCATGTCCTGAATATCTCTGAGACTTTCGAGGACGTCGTCTTAGTCTGAAACACACAATAAATAACTATAAACAGGTATTACACTAGAAGTATAAAATATGAAAGTAGATGTAATGTAAACAGATGTAATTGCATTTGTAGAATAGGAGGTAGGGCAGATGTAATACATAAAATGTAAACAAAGACAGTAGCACTTGAGGTGTATATTGCATCATGGATATATTGCTTATAATGCTAACAGGAGTCCTGGGTTCTTCAGTTATTAAACTAAATGCATGTTTGTGATGTTGCAGATCTCTGAAAATGGTCCGCTACTCTCTCGACCCCGAGAACCCGACTAAATGTGAGTACCATGGAGGATAAAGTGTGTTCAGGTGTTTAACAGGCAGCCAGGTAGCTGTGATGACTTCTTAGGACACCTTTGGATTAAACATGAAACAACTCAATGAAAGATCTGAGCTACTGAATGAGATCCAGATGTTGAATGTGTGATTAAACAGCTGGAGTCTGATGGTCGTGTGTTTGTTGTTGCAGCATGCAAGTCGAGGGGCTCCAATCTCCGGGTTCACTTCAAGGTAAGAACCAGACTGACATTATATTATTAATACAATAAAGAGCAGCTTATTGAGCTGTTTAATGCACCGGATGATCTTTATGGTTTACTACAGTAAACAGTAGTTTAATCATGTGACTGACAGGAAGTGGACCGCGATGATGACAAATTAGGACACCTTTGCATCAACCATGAAAACAACAGGAAGAGTCTGAGCGGTCCGATCTTCACTGAGAGTCACACGTTTATAGAGTTCATGAATATCTCTGAGACTTTAGAGGATGTCGTCTTGGTCTGAAACGCTGATATACGTTTTAGAGACCAGACAACTGATCGATTAGTCCAGAAGATGATCGTTAGTTTCAGTTCTACGTCGGTTTATTAGGATAGAAAATAGAAAAGCAGGAGATGTGAATATCTGAGTAGTAAGGAAGTAGTAACTGAGTCTCTGACGGGTTTAATAAACAGGATCTGTTTGTTCTTATCATCAGAACACCCGTGAGACAGCCCAGGCCATCAAGGGAATGCACATCCGCAAGGCCAACAAGTACCTGAGGGACGTCATGGTGAAGCACCAGTGCGTCCCGTTCCGTCGCTACAACGGCGGCGTTGGCCGCTGCGCTCAGGTGAGCTGTGATGTTAACGGCGGTTCTGCTGCAGTAGACCCGTTAGAGCTGCTATGATGACATCTTAGGACACCTTTGGATCAAACATGAAACTAATCTTTTAATCTGAGCAGCGTCTGGAGATGAACTAGAGTTCAGAGGGAGGAAACGTGTCTTCTAACCTGCTGCTGTTGCTGTTGTTGTTTCCAGGCCAAACAGTTCGGCTGGACTCAGGGCCGCTGGCCCAAGAAGAGCGCCGAGTTCCTCCTGCACATGCTCAAAAACGCAGAGAGCAACGCTGAGCTCAAGGTACGCCGTTCCACCGGCCTTCACATCTAAATATATATATATATATATATTATATCTTTATTGACACGTAGCAACAAACATCCTTCAATGAGATGAGCTCCAGGCTGGAAAATAATAAATCTGAGTTTAGAGAATAAAGTCAGAATATTATAAAGTAGTCATTTTACGTGTTTTCTTTTTTTTCTCGTAAAGTTACGACCTTATTCTGGTAAAAATGAATGAAATTAGTGTTATAACGAATGTGTTAACGTGTTATTATCTTTGACAGCCCTTGATAGGTGCGTCTGTCCAGTAGTTTCATCATGTGACTGACAGGAAGTGGACCGCGGTGATGATGAATTAGAATTTTGTATCAAACATGAAAACAACAGGAAGAGTCTGAGCGGTCCGATCTTCACTGAGTCACACGTTTACATAGTTTAGATAGTTCATGTGAATACTTCCTTGCTTCTTTGTTCTTTTGTGACCCGGTTCGTGGTCTGATGTGGTTTCAGGGTCTGGATGTGGACTCTCTGGTCATCGAGCACATCCAGGTCAACAAGGCGCCGAAGATGAGGCGACGCACCTACCGTGCCCACGGACGCATCAACCCCTACATGAGCTCGCCCTGCCACATCGAGATGATCCTCACGGAGAAGGAGCAGATCGTCCCCAAACCAGAGGAGGAGGTGGCCCAGAAGAAGAAGGTAACGCTGCTGCTCCTCTTCCTCTTCCTCTTCCTCTCTCTGCTGCACTGATGACATCTTAGGACACCTTTGGATGAACCATGAAACCAAACCATTTAAACTGAGCAGCTGACCTCTGACCTCTGACTTCCTGTGTGTGTGTGTGGCGGGTTTCTAACTCTGAGTTTTGTTCTGCAGGTTTCACAGAAGAAGCTGAAGAAGCAGAAGCTGATGGCGCGCGAGTAGATCCCAATAAAACTGAACTTAATACTACCAACGCTCACGGGTCTTTATTTATACTTCATAATGTACTTCTGATAAATACTGACATACTGAGTACTACTGAAGGTGTTATTTAACTTTAGCTGATCCATTAATTCTCTCATGATAAACTCTTAATATTAAATTAAATACAAGTTAATTAACTGGTTTACAAGACCAAAAATTACAATAAAATGTTAATAAATAAATGAAAAACCATTGATTAAAACCACAAATTAAAAGTCTGATTAAAAAGAGTCTTTAAATAATGAGCTTTCTATTCTAATTAAAGAACAAAAGTTATTGTTTCATAATAATATTGCTCAGTTTATTTACTCACATACTGTATAAAATACAGTTTTGAGGTACTTGTACTTCAGTATTTCCATATTTTATACTTGTACTCCACTACATTTATCTGATGGCTTACTTCACGGATTGTTAATAAAAGATCTCTATTAAACTAATAAATGATGTATTATTATTATTATTATTAGTGGTGTCAAAGTAAATATTTTAACTCCACTAATGTCATTGTTTTTGGTTGTAGAGGGTTCAGTTTTAAAGCGAGCTAAATAGATGACTTGATAAATAAATATGCCACTAAATACCAAAAATAAATAATGGTAATAATAATGTATAATAGTAATAATAAATAATTATAGTAATATATATATAGTAATCAAAATATATTTACTATATATATATATATATATATATAATATAGTAATAATAGTAAAATAATTGAGAACATGTGACATAATTTGATATTTCTGTTTTAATTTGCTTCTTTGTTAACATTTGCATTACTTCCATCTATCTACTGTTCTATTTAATTTACCCTTTTATTTATTTTTATTAACTTCATTTATTTTTTATTTATTTTAAAATGTATTTATTTCTGCATGTTTTTCCCTTTGCATTTTACCCCCTATTTATTTCTCCAAACTTATATATTCTTTTCTTTATCCATTTCTCTCTATTTGTGGTTCTTTTAATTTAAAGCTAGAGTGAAGATCATATAGTGTATATAATATACTGTGTATATAGTGACATCTGAACCTATAGAAGCTGTTGAATCCATCCGTACCAACCATGTCTCGGTGTCTTAATGTGGTACTCTGGAGGGATTATTGATCATTTTGATCTATTGTCCAGTGGTAAAAAAAAAAAGGTTAAATTTAGCATCAAATCTGTGCTCAATGTTCTCCCCGTGTTAGTGTGGGTTTACTCCGGGTGCTCAGGTTTCCTCCCACAGTCCAAAGACATGCAGGTTAACAGTTGACTCTAAATGTCTTTCATGTTTAGTGAACAGTTTTATGTCTTCATGTTTGATTGAAACTTCTAATGAAGCCAATGACATTCAGTAATATTAAACAGTAACATTTACTAGTCAGTATATTATACATGTATACAAGGTGTAAAGGTATCAGCATGACATACAGTCTGCAGGTTAACAGTATTTCAGTTTGTTATTAAAGCATGTGTATCTAAAGCATTCATCATAGAAGAGGTGTGGAACAATATAAACACACTTCACTAAAGTTGATGTCATCACTGATCCATCCAGACTCCATTCAGACAACAAGCATGTTAAAAGTTGTCTGCTTGTCGTCATGGTAACAGACCTGACAAAGCATGAGTTCAGACTTTTTACTAATCAGCATCATGATGTCGTTATCTCGGCATCATTTTGATCCGTTTATTGTATTATTATAATTATTATTATTATTATATCTGCTTCATACCACAGTAGTGATGTGTGGTCTGCTCCCCAGAAAACCTAAACACAGAACTGTTCTTCAGCTTTTCATTTTAAAAGGATCAACGACCAATGAGGAGACTAAAACCGTCTGCTGACCAAACTAACTTCATCACTCAGCAGACTTTAGTGTCTGTAGACTTTCGTGTTTGTAGACTTTAGTGTTTGTAGACTTTAGTGTCTGCAGACTTTAGTGTCTGTAGACTTTCGTGTTTGTAGACTTTAGTGTTTGTAGACTTTAGTGTCTGCAGACTTTAGTGTCTGTAGACTTTCGTGTTTGTAGACTTTAGTGTTTGTAGACTTTAGTGTTCGTAGACTTTAGTGTCAGTAGACTTTAGTGTCTGTAGACTTTAGTGTTCGTAGACTTTAGTGTCAGTAGAGTTTAGTGTCTGTAGACTTTAGTGTTTGTAGACTTTAGTGTCTGCAGACTTTAGTGTCTGTAGACTTTAGTCTGTAGACTTTAGTGTCTGTAGACTTTAGTGTCTGCAGACTTTAGTATCTGTAGACTTTAGTGTTTGTAGACTTTAGTATCTGTAGACTTTAGTGTTTGTAGACTTTAGTATCTGTAGACTTTAGTGTTTGTAGACTTTAGTATCTGTAGACTTTAGTGTTTGTAGACTTTAGTATCTGTAGACTTTAGTGTCTGCAGACTTTAGTATCTGTAGACTTTAGTGTTTGTAGACTTTAGTATCTGTAGACTTTAGTGTTTGTAGACTTTAGTGTTCGTAGACTTTAGTGTCTGTAGACTTTCGTGTTTGTAGACTTTAGTGTTTGTAGACTTTAGTGTTCGTAGACTTTAGTGTCAGTAGAGTTTAGTGTCTGTAGACTTTAGTGTTTGTAGACTTTAGTGTCAGTAGAGTTTAGTGTCTGTAGACTTTAGTGTTTGTAGACTTTAGTGTCTGCAGACTTTAGTGTCTGTAGACTTCAGTGTCTATAGACTTTAGTCTGTAGACTTTAGTGTCTGTAGACTTCAGTGTCTGTAGACTTTAATCTGTAGACTTTAGTGTTTGTAGACTTTAGTATCTGTAGACTTTAGTGTTTGTAGACTTTAGTATCTGTAGACTTTAGTGTTTGTAGACTTTAGTATCTGTAGACTTTAGTGTCTGTAGACTTTAGTGTTTGTAGACTTTAGTGTCTGTAGACTTTAGTGTCTGTAGACTAGTGTTTGTAGACTTTAGTGTCTGTAGACTTTAGTCTGTAGACTTCAGTGTCTATAGACTTTAGTCTGTAGACTTCAGTGTCTGTAGACTTCAGTGTCTGTAGACTTTAGTCTGTAGACTTTAGTGTCTGTAGACTAGTGTCTGTAGACTCTAGTGTCTGTAAACTTCAGTGTCTGTAGACTTTAGTCTGTAGACTTTAGTGTCTGTAGACTTTAGTGTCTGTAGACTCTAGTGTCTGTAGACTTCAGTGTCTGTAGACTTTAGTCTGTAGACTTTAGTGTCTGTAGACTCTAGTGTCTGTAGACTTCTGTGTCTGTAGACTTTAGTCTGTAGACTTCAGTGTCTGTAGACTTCAGTGTCTGTAGACTTTAGTCTGTAGACTTTAGTGTCTGTAGACTTTAGTGTCTGTAGACTTTAGTGTCTGTAGACTCTAGTGTCTGTAGACTTTAGTGTCTGTAGACTCTAGTGTCTGTAGACTTTAGTGTCTGTAGACTTCAGTGTCTGTAGACTTTAGTCTGTAGACTTTAGTGTCTGTAGACTTCAGTGTCTGTAGACTTTAGTGTCTGTAGACTCTAGTGTCTAGACTCTAGTGTCTGTAGACTTTAGTGTCTGTAGACTTCAGTGTCTGTAGACTTTAGTGTCTGTAGACTTCAGTGTCTGTAGACTTTAGTCTGTAGACTTTAGTGTTTGTAGACTTTAGTGTCTGCAGACTTTAGTGTCTGTAGACTTCAGTGTCTGTAGACTTTAGTGTCTGTAGACTCTAGTGTCTGTAGACTTTAGTGTCTGTAGACTTCAGTGTCTGTAGACTTTAGTCTGTAGACTTTAGTGTCTGTAGACTTCAGTGTCTGTAGACTTTAGTGTCTGTAGACTTTAGTGTTCGTAGACTTTAGTGTCTGTAGACTTTAGTCTGTAGACTTTAGTGTTTGTAGACTTTAGTGTCTGCAGACTTTAGTGTCTGTAGACTTCAGTGTCTGTAGACTTTAGTGTCTGTAGACTTTAGTGTTCGTAGACTTTAGTGTCTGTAGACTTTAGTCTGTAGACTTTAGTGTTTGTAGACTTTAGTGTCTGCAGACTTTAGTGTCTGTAGACTTCAGTGTCTGTAGAGCTGCTGGTCCTCTGAGGTTCAGACAAAAATCATATAAATGATTTGTAAACAAATAAATACTGTTAATCTGGTGTAAAGTAATGTGAATATGAAACTATTCCATTTGACATAATCTCATATTATAATTGAATCAGCTCATTAATCTCAACGTTGAGATCAGTTTGTGGAACATGAAGAGAAGTCAAAGTGCTTCATATATTTTATTAAATCACATTATTTAGTCATTATTTTATGTCGAGGTGATTAATAACTGTTTATCTATTGATCAAGTATGTCACTGCAAACATTTAACATAAATCCAAAATGTTATTGTTGGGACTTAAACATTCCTGTATAGCTGCACAAACACTCTAACATGATATATATATATATATATATATATATATATATATACGTGGACACACCTTAGTTTAATATGTCCCTATGGTCACATTATTTTACATCTTTTCTAGGGGTACCATCATTTTTGTCCAGGCCAGTTTCATCAGTTTGTTTTTTTAAATGATTCTGTTGAACCACAATTCAAAAACAATATCTGATTTTCATTAGTTCATTTTCAGTAAATTTTTATTTATTATTACTTTTGTCAGTTTCAAGTTATTTCAGTGACTATTGTGGGTTTTTCTTTCTTTAACGGAACGTTACCAACAACTTTGTCCACGTCTGTATATATACGTTACCATGTGTGTGTGTGTATGTATATACATATATATATATATATATATATATGTATATACAGTATGTATGTGTGTGTTACCATGGCGCCGTAGAGAGAGGGCGACCTGTCAGGAGCTCCGTATCTGTTCAGGTTATTTTAGTGTTTTTAAGGTTAATTTGTACTTTTAGGCCGGTTTTATGTTAATTTAAGTTTTGCTAGTTTTATGTCTCGTGATAGTTTCAGGCTCTATAGTATCAGTTAAGTAAAGCAACGTCTAAGAATGGACAACAACAACAACAACAACAACAACAACAACAACAACAACAACAACAGAGACACTTCAGAACATCAGAGAGAGGAGCACTCACCACAGCCGGGACCTCCTCACTCCGGATCTAACTCCCTTTCCTGAACTGGACAGACAGGCGAGCCGGGGATCTGATCCTGGTCCTGGTCCTGGTTCTGGTTCTGGTCCTGGTTCTGGTTATATATATATATTAGTAATGTGGGGATATTGTTCCTATGCAGAGGGTAGTTTAGTTTATTTATTGACTACACTGAGGGAGTTTTATGTTGTAATAATGTATTTATTTATTTATTGAGTTGAATGTGCTTCTTATTTCGTTCTGTAATTACCTTGTTGCCGTTTCTACCTTTTTTCTTTTCTTAAAGCTGACTCGGTGTAAACTGATCAGAGTTCACATGTACTTATATATTATATTATTATTATTATATATTATAGGTGACAGTGTCAAATAAAACTCTTGAATCTTGAATCTTGTAATAACTGTTTATCTATTTATCAAGTATTTCACTGCAAAATTTAAACTAAATCCCAAATGTCATTGCTGAGGCTTAAACATTCCTGTATAGCTGCAGAAACACTCTAACATGATATATATATATATATATAGATTAGATTTTTTAAATATATCACCTGGTATATCGGGACTCCCCTTTAGACTGAATACTCATCATGAATCAGAATGATCTCAGTGATTATTCTGTGTTTTACTTTGATAAACTGTGGATATTATATTTCAGTCCATTAAACTCCATCAGCTGATCTCAGTTGGTGTTGATCCATCAGTGAACAGCAGGGGGCGCTGCTGCACCGTCTGCTCAGTCCTACACTCACTGTTATATTACTATATTATTATATTATATTATTATATTATACAGAATCTGATTTATCTGGATGAAGTTTGGCATTAAGAAAATAATAATAACTATGAATATATTTAAAATACACAATAAATATTTAAATAGATATTTAATAAATAAATATTTAAAATATAAAAGTTTGTTTCTCTGTATTAGCTGAGCTGCAACTAATGATTTATATTATATTATTTTGGATTAATTAATTAATTGTTTTGTCAATAACTGATTGATGATAAATGATTAACTGATTATAATAATTATTGGTGACTATTTTCCAGACGATCAATAATAATATTCCTGATAAATTCTGTGTTTTATAGACTCTGTATATCTGTTAAAATAATTATATATTTTATTATTTATTATTATTTTTATTTATATTAATATATTTATATTTATTTTTATTATAACACTGTGAATAAGTCAAACTGTTTGTGCTAATGAGACCCTCTGGAGGCCTGGTCCAGGTCTACCCATCCTCAGGTGAGTGTATGTGTATATATATATATATATATATAAATATATATATATATATATAATTTAAAATTAATTAGCATGCACTTTTATTATTAGTATTATTGTTATAATACTAATAATAAATTAAATCCCCATTCTTCTTTTAATATCAAATATTATTTATATCTGTTTAGTTTGAGATCTTAAACCTTCAAAGCTCATTAAAGTGTCCTAATATTAAAATTGCTGTCACTTCTAATCATTTATTTTATTCAACAACATGCACTTTATTGTTACATTTTTTAAATATATTATCATTTATAATAATAACAATAATAATAATGATAATTTATTCTTATATTAAATTAAATCCACATTCTTCTTTTAATATCAAATATTATTTATATTATTTGTATTAATCATTTATTATTATTAATCATGTGTAATTATGATTATCATTATTTTTTGATTATTATTATTATTATATTTAATTAAATCCACACTCTTCTTTTAATATGAAGTTATTATCTCTTCTGTGCTGGAGGCTCATCCAGCCAATCAGCGCCTCTAGCTGCTGAGCCAATCAGAAGGCCCTCCTAAATCCGACCTGTCTACGTCACCGTGAGGTCATCCAATCAGGAGTCCCTCCTACGTCACAGTGAGGTCATCCAATCAGCGCAGAGCCTCTGGTAACCCTCTGGTTAAAGTTGTGAGAGCTGCAGAGTCCAGAACCAGAACTCAGAACCTGCAGGATGTTTCAGCTCCTCCCGGAGCTCCTGCACATCAACACGCACACGCACGCGCACGCGCACGCGCTCTCTCTGTGGTCTCCGTGGACCCGGTCTGCAGCTGGACCCGGATCCGGACCCGGAGCGCTCTGAACTTTTTGTGGAAGTTTGTGGATTTATCCGGATGAACAGAACCTGATCCTGAGACCTGATCCTGAGACCTGATCCTGAGACCTGATCCTGAGACCTGATCCTGAGACCTGATCCTGAGACCTGATCCTGAGACCTGAACCTGAGACCTGAACCTGAGACCTGATCCTGAGACCTGATCCTGAGACCTGATCCTGAGACCTGATCCTGAGACCTGATCCTGAGACCTGATCCTGAGACCTGATCCTGAGACCTGAACCTGAGACCTGATCCTGAGACCTGATCCTGAGACCTGATCCTGAGACCTGATCCTGAGACCTGAACCTGAGACCTGAACCTGAGACCTGAACCTGAGACCTGATCCTGAGACCTGATCCTGAGACCTGAACCTGAGACCTGATCCTGAGACCTGATCCTGAGACCTGATCCTGAGACCTGAACCTCATGATGAGATCAGAGAGATGATGATGGACTTTAACTGTAGAGAAGAAGAAGAAGAAGAGCAGCTGGTTCTGGTTCTGGTTCTGGTTCTGGTCTAGTTTAGAGTCCAGGACTCTGTGAGACCCGGAGAGAGACCTGGTCCCAGTGGTCCCCCTGATCCTCCCCTGTGGTCCCAGAGGTCCCGGATCCTTTAGAACCTGGTGGTGATGTTGGCGGTGGGTCAGATGGACGGGTCCGGGTCTGGTACCGGTTCCGGGTCCCGTCAGAGCGCCTTCCTCCTCAGCACCCCCCCACTAGCAGCCCTGCACAGCATGACGGAGCTGAAGACCCCCCTTTACCAGAACCCGGCCTACCAGAACCACCAGAACCACCAGAACCCGGACAACAGCTCCCCGAACCCGGGCGGCTTGGCGGGCTCCTCTCCGGGTCTGAAGACCTCCTCCACGGGGGGGCCCGGTCTGGGTCCTGGTTGTGGTCTGGGTTCCTCTGCGACCCCTCACGGGATTAACGACATCCTGTCCCGGCCCAGTCTGCTGGGTCTGTCGTCCTCTGGGGGGGTGGTTCTGTCCGGTCTGCAGCAGGTCCCGGTGTCGGTCCCGGTCCGGTTCGGCAGCCTGAGTCCTCCTCCTCCTCCCGGGCTCTACTTCAGTCCCGGATCCGGAGCGGTGGTGGGTCGGTACCCGAAGCCTCTCACGGACCTGCCGGGTCGGACCCCCATCTTCTGGCCCGGAGTCCTGCAGAGTCCGCATCACTGGAGGGACCGGTTCTGCTCGCCTCGTGAGTCACACAGAAGATAACCCCATACAGAACCTTAAACAACACACCAGAACCAGAACCAGAACCAGAACCAGAACCAGAACCAGAAGCAGCTTCAACAAGAACAACACATCTGTTAGAATAAAACACATCTGTTAGAATCATACTCAGCTGATTCATGTTATTAATGCAGCTGCTTTTATCTTTAAACTATATTTATATTGAACTTTACATCTAAACAAACAAACATATATATATAATATATATATATATGTATGTATACATATATATATATTATATATATATATATGTATACATACATATATATATATGTTTTATATATATATTATATACATATATACATACATATATATATATATTATATATATAAAACATATATATATATGTATGTATACATATATATATATATAATATATATATATGTATACATACATATATATATATATGTATGTATACATATATATATATATGTATGTATATATGTATATATGTATACATACATATATATATATGTTTTATATATATATTATATACATATATACATACATATATATATATATTATATATATAAAACATATATATATATGTATGTATACATATATATATGTTTTATATATATATTATATACATATATACATATATACATATGTATATATGTATATACTATTTATACAGACAGACTAACTATATTAATAATTAAAGGATACAATGAAATGTTTAGTCAGAATTTCAAAGAAAAAGAAACATGAGATAGTTCATGTGTTTCTGGAGCAGAATCTGAAATAAGAATAAAATAAATAAATAAATAAATTAAAGACTTCATTTCGAACATATAAATAAATAAAAGCAGATACAAAATAATAACAATGTTTAGTCAGAATTACAGAGACAGAGAAACATGAGACATTTCATGTGTTTCTGGAGCTTCAGCTTAAAGAATAAAATAAATAAATAAAAGACTTAATTTCGAACATATATAAATAAATAAAAGCAGATACAAAGTAATAAGAAACAGAAGCAGAGTAATAGAGTCTGAAAAGGAGGAGATAGAAGTCAAACTGATATTTCCCTTCACCTTCCTCACTTCTCCTCTAATAAATAACATATCATAGAATGATAATATAACATAATATAATATAATATAATATATAAACTATCCCAGATTTATTTACATCCCACAAATCCATCCGGAGTTAAACAGTAGAAATAAACCACCTCTGAACACATCTACAAGGCAGCGCAGCTTTATCTGTGTGGCACATTTCAACTACACGGAGATTCAAAGTGTTTTACATTCAACAACATTAAGACAAAATTAAAACAGTTATGAAAACATTAAAGATTAGAAAATAAAAACAAGCTGAAAATAAAAGCTAGGATAGAATCTAGAATAGAGACTAACACAAGAGAAAAAGCTGTAGTTCAGCATATCAGATCATTATCTGATGAATTGAAGCTTTGATTTTAAAGAACTGAGAGTTGGAGGTTCTGCTGGGTTCTGGGAGTTCTTCCAGATGTTTGGTGGTTCTATTAGAATAAATCATGTTATTAATATTATTAAGAGGAGCAGCATCTTAAAGAAGAATTAAATCCATCTGTTAGAATAAAACCATGTTATTAAAAGAGATTAATGTTAAATGTGTTGTGTGTAATATTTCATATTTAATATTAAATGTGTTATGTGTTTCAGATCCGAACTCGGTTCTGCTGGATAAGGACGGGAAGAGGAAACACACCCGGCCCACGTTCTCCGGGCAGCAGATCTTCGCTCTGGAAAAGACTTTTGAACAAACCAAATATCTGGCGGGTCCAGAGAGAGCCCGGCTGGCCTACTCACTGGGCATGACCGAGAGCCAGGTCAAGGTAAGAACCGAACCAGAACCACAACCTCAGAACCTTAGAAACAGAACCTCAACCTCAGAACCAGAACCAGAACCTCAGAAACACTAAATAACACTAAACATGAGAGAATAGGAATATAATAAACCAGCTTCTTAAAAACAACAAGAAATATGTAATCATCACTTTAGTATAAAATGCTAATTAATTAATTTAAAGACATTTTATTAATAATATTTTTCATATTTTTTTTATGTCTTTTAAACATTTATTTTTATTTCAATGAAGCTAAAATCAGTTTTATTTGTATAACCTAATATATATTATTATAATATCTCTCCAGTATATGAGCCTCTCATCATCATCATCATCATCGGAGGAGAAACTCTCACCAACCTTTAAGCCCTTTAGTGCAGCAGGAGGCCTTTCTATCATTAATACATGGACTTCATTTAATCATTTATCCTTTAATGCAGAACATTTATTAATGCATGTCTTTTAATGCATGTGTTTGCAGCACGTTGGTTTCACTCGTTCTGTTTGAAATTCGATCTAGAAATGAAGTTAATTATTATTATTATTATTATTATTAATATTAATATGAATATTAATAGTATTCTGGGACTCGCTGCAGGTTTTCAGGTTTTGAGTTTTATTTGATTTGATTTTCGTCTTTTAAATTCAAACTTCTGAGGATTTAATCGAACAGATAAAAAGCAGAAATCTGCATCTGAATGAACTTTATATATAAAATAGTGAAATGTTATAATAACCTATAATTTTATAACATAGAATAATATAACATAGATAAGCATATTATTATAATTACAGCATATTTATTATTTCTGGTCTTTGATGCATGTTTGTGCAGCACGTTGTTTCATCTTTCTGTTTGAAACTCGACCTAGAAATCACGTTTTAATTATTGTTATCTGTATTACTAGTAGTAATAGTAGTAGTATAGTAATATTATTATGGGACTCGCTGCTCGAGTTTTATTTGATTTTCGTCTTTTAAATTCAACCTTTGAAACGTTTCTGAGGATTTAAACGAACAGATAAAAAGCAGAAACCAACACGCCTGAATGAACTTTATATATTAAATAGTGAAATGTTATAATAACCTAGAATAATAATATAACCTAGATAATTATAACCACAGCATATTTATTTACCAGCCTTTATTTCTGCAGCATGAAATCTAAAATGTAGTTTTAGTTCTTGTCTGAATGAAGCTGCAGTTTAGAGAAGTTAAATGTTGAGAAAAGTGAACGGACCTCTGCATGGTGTCTCTGTGTGTCTGTGTCTCTGTGTGTCTGTGTCTCTGTCTCTGTGTGTCTCTGTCTCTGTGTCTCTGTCTCTGTCTCTGTGTCTCTGTCTCTGTGTGTCTCTGTCTCTGTGTCTCTGTCTCTGTGTGTCTCTGTCTCTGTGTCTCTGTCTCTGTCTCTGTGTCTCTGTCTCTGTGTGTCTCTGTCTCTGTGTGTCTCTGTCTCTGTGTGTCTCTGTCTCTGTGTCTCTGTCTCTGTGTGTCTCTGTCTCTGTGTCTCTGTCTCTGTGTGTCTCTGTCTCTGTCTCTGTGTCTCTGTCTCTGTGTCTCTGTCTCTGTGTGTCTCTGTCTCTGTGTGTCTCTGTCTCTGTGTGTCTCTGTCTCTGTGTCTCTGTGTGTCTCTGTCTCTGTGTCTCTGTCTCTGTGTGTCTCTGTCTCTGTGTCTCTGTCTCTGTGTGTCTCTGAGGTGTGGTAGTGGAGTGAAATGTTATAATAAACTAGAATAATTATGACTATATCATATTTATTTGAATGCAGAACAAACCTTTATTTCTGCAGAATGAAATATAAGATGTAGTTTTAGTTCTTGTCTGAATGAAGCTGCAGAGTTTCAGTGTGAAGCTCTGACAAGTTAAATGATGAGAAAATGAACGGACCTCTGCATGGTGGTGGTCTGTCTCAGTGTCTCAGTGTCTCTGTCTCTGTCTGTCTCTGTGTGTCTCTGTGTCTCTGTGTGGTAGTGGAGAGAAATGTTATAATAACGTATAATCATATAACATATAATAATATAACATAGATAGGCATATTATTATAACTACAGCATATTTATTATTTCTGGTCTTTTGATGCATGTTTTTGCAGCACGTTGTTTCATCTTTCTGTTTGAAACTCGACCTAGAAATCACGATTTATTATTATTAGTTTTCTTATTATTCTAATTATTCTAATTATTATTAGTATATTATTATTATTATGGGACTCGCTGCTTAAGTTTTATTTGATTTTCGTCTTTTAAATTCAACCTTTGAAACGTTTCTGAGGATTTAATCGAACAGATAAAAAGCAGAAACCAACACGCCTGAATGAACTTTATATATAAGATAGTGAAATGTTATAATAACCTAGAATAATAATATAACCTAGATAATTATAACTACAGCATATTTATTATTTCTTGCATCTGTCTTTTGGTGTATTTTGTGCAGCACGTTGTTTTGCATATTTTCTGTTAGAAATTCGATCTAGAATTTTTTTATTCTCATTATTGTTATTGTTATTATTATTCTAATTATTATTATTATGGGACTCGCTGCTCGAGTTTTATTTGATTTTCGTCTTTTAAATTGAACGTGTGAAACGTTTCTGAGGATTTAAACGAACAGATAAAAAGCAGAAACCAACACGCCTGAATGAACTTTATATATAGGATAGTGAAATGTTATAATAACCTAGAATAATAATAATATAACTATATGGCATATTTATTATTTCTTGTCTTTTGATGCATGTTTGTGCAGCACGTTGTTTCATCTTTCTGTTTGAAATTCGATCTAGAAATCACGTTTTATTATTATTATTATTAGTAGTAGTAGTAGTATTAGTAATATTAGTATTATTAGTAGTAGTATCATTTCAGCTCGAGTTTTATTTGTTTTTCGTCTTTTAAATTGAACGTGTGAAACGTTTCTGAGGATTTAAACGAACAGATAAAAAGCAGAAACCAACACGCCTGAATGAACTTTATATATTAAATAGTGAAATATTATATTAACATAGAATAATAATATAAC
The DNA here is from genome assembly GCA_036937225.1 of Sebastes paucispinis. Lineage (NCBI taxonomy): Eukaryota > Metazoa > Chordata > Actinopteri > Perciformes > Sebastidae > Sebastes > Sebastes paucispinis. The sequence continues at coordinate 33,937,681 of JAUPFX010000011.1, forward strand.
TATAACTATATCATATTTATTTGAATGCAGAACAAACCTTTATTTCTGCAGAATGAAATATAAGATGTAGTTTTAGTTATTATCTGAATGAAGCTGCAGAGTTTCAGTGTGAAGCTCTGACAAGTTAAATGATGAGAAAATGAAAGGACCTCTGCATGGTGGTCTATGTGTGTCTGTGTCTCTGTGTGTCTCTGTGTGTCTGTGTCTCTGTCTCTGTGTGTCTCTGTGTGTCTGTGTCTCTGTCTCTGTGTGTCTCTGTGTGTCTCTGTGTGTCTCTGTGTGTCTCTGTGTGTCTCTGTGTGTCTCTGTGTGTCTGTGTGTCTCTGTGTGTCTCTGTGTCTCTGTGTGTCTCTGTGTGTCTCTGTGTGTCTCTGTGTGTCTCTGTGTCTCTGTGTGTCTCTGTGTGTCTCTGTGTCTCTGTGTGTCTGTGTCTCTGTGTGTCTCTGTGTGTCTGTGTGTCTCTGTGTGTCTCTGTGTGTCTCTGTGTGTCTCTGTGTGTCTCTGTGTGTCTCTGTGTGTCTGTGTCTCTGTGTGTCTGTGTGTCTCTGTGTGTCTGTGTCTCTGTGTGTCTCTGTGTGTCTCTGTGTGTCTCTGTGTCTCTGTGTGTCTCTGTGTGTCTCTGTGTGTCTCTGTGTCTCTGTGTGTCTCTGTGTGTCTGTGTCTCTGTGTGTCTCTGTGTGTCTGTGTGTCTCTGTGTGTCTGTGTGTCTCTGTGTCTCTGTGTGTCTCTGTGTGTCTCTGTGTGTCTCTGTGTGTCTCTGTGTCTCTGTGTGTCTCTGTGTGTCTCTGTGTGTCTCTGTGTGTCTCTGTGTCTCTGTGTGTCTCTGTGTGTCTGTGTCTCTGTGTGTCTCTGTATCTCTATGTCTCTGTATCTCTGTGTCTCTGTGTCTCTGTGTCTCTGTGTGTCTGTGTCTCTGTGTGTCTCTGTATCTCTATGTCTCTGTATCTCTGTGTCTCTGTGTCTCTGTGTCTCTGTGTGTGTCTCTCAGGTGTGGTAGTGGAGAGAAATGTTATAATAATATAGAATAATATAACCTACATAATTATAACTATATTATATGTATTTTAATGCAGAACAAACCTTTATTTCTGCGGAATGAAATATAAAATGTAGTTTTAGTTCTTGTCTGAATGAAGCTGCAGTTTAGAGAAGTTAAATGTTGAGAAAAGTGAACGGACCTCTGCATGGTGTCTCTGTGTCTCTGTCTGTGTGTCTCTGTCTGTGTGTCTCTGTCTCTGTGTCTCTGTCTGTGTGTCTCTGTCTCTGTGTCTCTGTCTGTGTGTCTCTGTCTCTGTGTCTCTGTCTGTGTGTCTCTGGTGTGGTAGTGGAGTGAAATGTTATAATAACCTAGAATAATTAGAACTATATCATATTTATTTGAATGCAGAACAAACCTTTATTTCTGCAGAATGAAATATAAGATGTAGTTTTAGTTCTTGTCTGAATGAAGCTGCAGAGTTTCAGTGTGAAGCTCTGACAAGTTAAATGATGAGAAAGTGAACTGAGTTCTGCATGGTGGTCTCTGTGTCTCTGTGTCTGTCTCTGTGTCTCTGTCTCTGTGTGTCTCTCAGGTGTGGTAGTGGAGTGAAATGTTATAATAACCTATAATCATATTTATTTGATTGCAGAACAAACCTTGTTGAGTTTTAGTTATTGTCTGAATGAACCTGCAGAGTTTTTCTAAATGTTGAGAAAAGTGAACGGAGTTCTGCATGGTGGTCTCTGTGTCTGTGTCTCTGTCTGTCTCTGTCTGTCTCTGTCTGAGGTGTGGTAGTGGAGTGAAATGTTATAATAACATAGAATAATATAACCTACATAATTATAACTATATCATATTTATTTTAATGCAGAACAAACCTTTATTTCTGCGGAATGAAATATAAGATGAGTTATTTCTGCAGAGTTTCAGTTTGTTGCGCTTGGAGAAGTTAAATGTTGATAACTTCTGCATGGTGTCTCTGTGTGTCTCACTGTGTCTCACTGTGTCTCACTGTGTCTCAGGTGTGTCTCAGGTGTGTCTCAGGTGTGGTTAGTGGAGTGAAACCTTATAATAATCTGCATGGTGTCTCTGTTTCTGTGTCTCAGGTGTGGTTCCAGAACAGACGGACTAAATGGAGGAAAAAGCACGCAGCAGAGATGGCCACGGCCAAGAAGAAGCAGGACTCTGAGACGGAGAGACTGAAGGGGACGTCGGACAACGAGGACGAAGACGAGGACTACAACAAACCTCTGGACCCGAACTCTGACGACGACAAGATCACACAGCTGCTGCACAAACACAAACCGCTGCAGGGCTCCGGACTGCTGCTGCACGCACACTCAGACCACGACCACGACAGCTCCTAATCAACACCTCCACCTGCAGAGACAGACAGCTCCTAATGCTGCACACCTCCACCTGCAGAGACAGACAGCTCCTAATCAACACAACTGATGCAGACACTAATGCTGCACACCTGCAGAGACAACGACAGCTCCTAATTAACGACGCGCTCATTAACTCATGACGTCATTCATTAATAATCTGGGGATGAAACGAACTCTTCTCTTCTCGGAGTCGCAGATTTGACTTCTTGTCTCTGTTTTGCACGCGGACGGACTGAGGACAGAGGACTTGTTGACTTCCTGTCGGGACATGTTGTGTCCCAGAGGACAGAATCTGTAAATAGAAGCTGAGTGACTTTGATCTGCTGTGAAGCATTAATGTGTGAAAAACAGATTTTTTAAAGATCAGCTGAAAAAAAACACTCAACACTTTAATTTCTTTTTTATATTCACACAAATAAATAACTGGTGCGTTCAGGGACCTCTTCGCTTCTTCCTGCAGCGGGCCCTGAACGCACAACGCGCACGCACCTGTACATAGAGCCGGATATCCACTCACACACACACCTTTATTTAATTTATGTGTGTGAAGTTGTGACTGCAGCCTGCAGCTGTGTATCATGGCAGGTTAATGTAATAATGCACTTTTATTTAATAAAAACTCAAAACGTTTCCTGCTTGTTTCCACCCGACGCCTGTTAATGGTTACACCTGTTTAATTAATTAATGACGGGACTGATTAATGGACTCATTGAAAGGTCGATGCATCATCTGCTTTAATCCAATAACCTAATCAATACTCATTATTTCACCCTTTTATTTCTGTTGCGATGGAATATCCTATTATTGTTATTATTATTATTATTATTGTTATTGTTATTATTATTATTATTATCATTATTATTATTATTATTAATATTATTATTATTATTATCATTATTGTTATTATTATTATTATTGTTATTGTTATTATTATTATTATTATTATCATTATCATTATTATTGTTATTGTTATTATTATTATTATTAATATTATTATTATTATTATCATTATTGTTATTATTATTATTGTTATTATTATTATTATTATTATCATTATCATTATTATTGTTATTATTATTATTATGGGACTCGCTGCTGAGATCTTTTCGGTCTTTCTTTTCTTTTAGATGAATTCAAACTCAGAGGATTTTAACGAACAGATAAATAATAATAAAAAAACTTTCTATAAAACAGTGAAATGTTGTAATTTAATAATAAACTTTAGGGTCGAGGAGAGAAGCAGCTTTATAATATTTATAATCATAAGTTGATTCTGTGTGAAGCTCCATGGTTTCATCAGCAGACCTGAGACCTGACCTCATTAAATCCCTCAATCTGAAGCAGAAATCCTATTTATACAAAATAAATAAAGTTCTAATTGTATGAAATGAGACAGATGTTGGTGTTTGTATTCAACTCCTCTGGAGAGACTTTAATGACATGATGGCTGTTTAACCTTCAATGTTTCATTCAATCTGACACAACAGGAACAATCTTCAATTTATTGAATATTAATTTATTAATTAGCCTAATATTTAATTCAAAACTAACCGATTTATTCCCTTAAAATTTAAATATTTTTTTATTCGGGCCTCATTTAAGTGGCAATCTTTCAGTTTGACACCACAAAAAACACATTAAATTGATTTAATATTAATTAATTAATTAGCCTAATATTTAATTACAAAATTAACAAATGTATTGCCTTAAAATTTCAATATTTTTTTCTTCTGGTTAAATTAAAGTGGCCATCTTTCACTTTGACACAAACTGGACAAAACACATTATTATTATTATTATTATTATTAATAATAATAATAATAATACACTGAATAACTTCATGTTTTATATGTTATTTAAACAAATATATATTTATGTTCCTTGTCTTAACAGACACATAAATGTAAATTAAAGACTTCTAACCTCCCTGAAAAACCATCTTAATGAATTATAAATAACAGAAATATAAATAGATGTATTCATGATTTCATGTCCCGTAAACGTACAGATAGATTTATTTAATTGATTTAAATCATTTCCTGTAAAATATTTTCAGTTTAAAATCAGGTTAATAATCAAATCACATAAAAGTGTTTTGGAGATTTTAAAGAACATCTGCTTTAATAAAACTGATGAGGATTATTATTATTTTGGGTTTATTTCTAATTTCAATAATTTGGATAATTTAGCTGTTTTATTGTGTTAATTGTTTCTATTTTATTTTATTTCTTAAACACTTATATTTAATTTATTATTCTCTTCATCCACAGAAATAGTAAATCATTTAAACATAAATAATATCAAATAAAACTTAATTTACAGCAAATCCTGTAAATTAAGATTAATTAAGATTCTTTAATTCAGTTCATTTAAATAACTAATTACAGTTAATCAGTAAATATTATTAAATATTATTTAATATTATTTAATATTATTAAACTACCAAATGAAGAAAACTGAAATTTTTCTTGTCATCCTCGAACTCCTTCTTCTTCTTCTATATCCTATCCATGACGTCATCCGTCAGCAGTGATGTCAGTGTTAGCTGTAGCGGTTAGCGGTGGTGTCTGTGAGGATCCAGGTTGAGTTAACAAGCTCTCTGTTGTCTTCAGGTGTTGGAGTAACATCACTTAATGTGTTCCAGATGTGGTGAACACCCCCCCCCCCCCCCCCACGGCCCCCCAGGGACCCACCACATCTGTTCACTCACTTCCTGTGTGCCAGCCCCCCCCACCCGATGCTTCACTGGCAGCCAGACTGCTGTTATCTGGACACACTGCAGCTTCAACACCACAGATACTGCTGGGGGGGGGGGGGTCCTGCAGGGTCTGATGTCCTGCAGGGTGTTGGAGGATAGGAGGGTCTGATGTCCTGCAGGGTGTTGGAGGATAGGAGGGTCTGATGTCCTGCAGGGTGTTGGAGGATAGGAGGGTCTGATGTCCTGCAGGGTGTTGGATCAGATGGAGGATACAGGATTTTCGGTGTAAAAGTGAAGTATTTCTATCAATGAAAAGAGGAATACCTTCAGTAGTATCTGGTACTCTGCTGTAGTATGTGGTACTCTGCTGTAGTATGTGGTACTCTGCTGTAGTATGTGGTACTCTGCTGTAGTATGTGGTACTCTGCTGTAGTATGTGGTACTCTGCTGTAGTATGTGGTACTCTGCTGTAGTATGTGGTACTCTGCTGTAGTATGTGGTACTCTGCTGTAGTATGTGGTACTCTGCTGTAGTATGTGGTACTCTGCTGTAGTATGTGGTACTCTGCTGTAGTATGTGGTACTCTCTTGGTGTTTTGGTGAGCAGAGACTGAGTCCCACCTGTTGTCAGTGTCTCTACCTGTTGCCTTCCTGTTAGGTAGCGTGACTAATGTGTTAGCGTTAGCTGGTGTGTATAAAGAGCTCAGTTGACCGTGTTCTACAAGAGAGATTACACACAAGGACACATGTCCCCCCAGGTCTTATCTCGCTGTAGACCCGCCTGGAGGCCTGAGATAAGGAGCGCCGGGGGATCCTCCTCCTCCTCTAAACACACAGTCATGGCTGAGTGGGATCATTGTGCTGCAGCTCTCTGAGAGCAGAGTAATCAGCGGCCCGCAGGGTGCTGAATAAAGTCACCCTTAATTGCTCTGTCTGCTTCAGCAACTTAATGACAACTTATGTGAGTCATTAACTGTGTGTGTGTGTGTGTGTGCGTGTGTGTGTGTGTGTGTGTGAAGCAGGTAACAGCTCACCTGCTGCTGTGGATCATCTGATGGAGGAGATGATATAATCTGTTATCAGCTGCTGGTGCTCACCTGTTCACCTCCTGCAGGTATTTATTCAGAGATAATCTCCTTTAATGAAGTGTCTCTCTGCCGACTCCTCTCAGACACAAACAACATGTTAACATGGTAACAGGTTATAATCCCACCGATGGCTGCGTCTCTACGGCAACCGCCTCACACCGTCACACCTCTATTATACATGTACTCTAGTAGCTGCTGTACTGGAGGTACGGTCTGTACCTCAGAGGGAGATACTGGACTCTTTACTACATTCATCTGACAAGTTACTTTACAGATTACAACTTTTCAGATTATATAGACCATGATGCATTGCTGTAGATTAAACTAGAGTTAAAATCATCTGATAGACTATGATATATACTGTATATATATATATATATATATATATATATATGATTTGAATCATTTTGTTATTATTTGGTATTTAGTTTATTATTATTTTATTTTATTATTATTTTGTATATGTATGTTTATACTATTAATGTATTTATGAATTTATGTAGTTTTTTTTGCATAGGAGTAATTTGATTTGTTGACCAAAATGTGACAATGTTTATATAAAATAATGTTTATTATTTATTTAATTAATTTAATATTTTTTATATATTTAATGATTATGATTATTATATTTATGTGTTTATTTATATTTGCATAGGAGTCATTTAAATATATTGACCAAAATGTTTATATAAAAAAATCCAATAAAATACTAATTACAAAATAAATAAATAAATACATAAATAAATAAATAGATAAATAGATAAATAGATAAATAGATAAATAAATAAATAAATAGATAAATAGATAAATAAATAAATAAATACATAAATACATAAATAGATAAATAGATAAATAAATACATAAATACATAAATAAATAAATAGATAAATAAATAAATAAATAAAACCTAAAAAGTGTTGTTTTATACGCGGGGTCATTGATGTGATCCAGGTTTCCTCTGATGGTTGTCAGTTATTACATCAAAAGAACCTAAAGAATAAGTGTTACATGTTCCCCTTCTCTAATAAAAGCCTGTTAAATGTCACTTCCTCCTCCTGCAGTATAACTATAACTATATATATATATATATATATATATATATAACTATATATCTATCTAACATGTCGTCCATGTGAAGGATGTCAGCCGAGCTTCATCTCTCATCTCCTGCGTTATATTTAATGTTGTTTCCCTCGGCGATGGTCACATGTGTCAGACGGTCCCTGCAGTCAGTGAGCCCTCCTCTCTGTAATGGAGCGACGGACACCCCCCCTAAAACACATCTGGGTGATGTGGGGGGGTCTCCCTGTTTATCATGGGATGCATTCAGAGGAGGAGGAGGAGGAGGAGGAGGAAGCACATTGTGTGCATAATTCACCAGCTGCATTGGTCATAAACAGAGATGTGTGTGGAGGCTAATGATCCACGTGAAATTAATGACTCCATAAAATAGAAAAATCCAGCGTTCACACGGCGTGACAGATCCGGTGACTTTGATAAACCGTCAAATGACAGATAATCAGGAGGGGGGGGGGGCTCATCAGTCCCGTCTGCACTTCAACACGGCAGGAAGTGATGTCTCTATAACCATCCACTACTATACTGTATACTGTATCTGTTACTGCGTTCACTATGTCTCTATAACCATCCACTACTATACTGTATACTGTATCTGTTACTGCGTTCACTATGTCTCTATAACCATCCACTACTATACTGTATACATCTGTTACGGTAACCATATACTGCAATACTATATGTTGTACTAAAGTACTTCAGTGGGGTTGTACAGGATGTATACTCT
>JAUPFX010000011.1:33950636-33997669 GCA_036937225.1 Sebastes paucispinis
GCCTGGACTGAACCTGTGAGTTTAACATTTCATTTATTAATTTATTGATCTAAGAGAAGTCACTTTAAAGGGTCTGTTAGTTAGAATCATAATGTCTTGTTAACAGCTTCACCTGTGGCCGTTAAGTCAACTAAAGTCAGCGTCCTGTTGCTGGCGCTTGTGCTCGCTCTACATAGACATGAAGGAGCATCGCTCAACACAGTGAGGAGACACACGTCAGCTAAAAGCACAATATCACTCTATATTCCAGCTGCTTGGCAGTAATGTTAGCTGACCAGACCAAGGTCTCTCCATGAATCAATGCTGATCCTAGTGTTGGCTTTTCCCGCCTCGGCCTCCCGACCGCGGCCGGAGGGAACGGGGGAGACGATAACGTTTCTCTCTGCGGAGCCCCGTCACTTCACCAGACACGGGAAACCTCTGTTGGTCTGGAGGAGCTGCAGCAGTTATTTCTGCACAAACGTCCACTGAACATTCACTAGATATTCTCAGAGCTAAACTAACTCTGCTGCAGTGTGGAGTGAGCAGCATGCACGGGAGAGGTGGAGAGAGAGAGAGAAGGAGCACGGTGTGTGAGTGAAGGCAGGCAGAGGAGCAGAGGAGCAGAGGAGCAGAGGAGAGGAGCAGAGGAGCAGAGACTCCGGTCCTGGAGACCAAAGCTCCGGTCTCCTCCGCGTCCTCCGACCGCGGCCAACACTGTTTAACAGCTTCACTAGATACAACCAAGAGGTTTTGGTGCTTCACTGGAGTTTGTGTTGGAGTCTGAGTCTGAACAGCGGAGACACACGAGAGACCATGAGACACACGAGAGACCATGAGACACACGAGAGACCATGAGACACACGAGAGACCATGAGACACCGACCTGCAATGATTTATACCTGAACAAGTTACTAACAGAACCTTTAAGCACGTTTATTAATATTCAAGTGAGTTTGAAGCTGTGGTGAATCGCTGCAGTCCAGGTTGTCTGTGTGTTTTTTATGAGCAACTTTGAATGTTGTTAGTTTATGTGTTGTCTGTTGCTTTGACTATGACTGTGTTGCTGCTGCCTCCCTTGTTAAAGAGATATTTGATCTGAATGGGACTAACCTGGTTAAATAAAGGCTAATTAAATCAAATAATAACATTCTGGGGTAAGTATGAGAAAGCAGAGAAGTTGCTGAGGTCAACATTTCTCCGTCTTTGTCTCGCTACGCCCAACGGAGAAAACTGAGTCACCTCAAAGTCACCAGCTGCAGATTAAAGGTGGAATATGATGGAATGACGTATTTATACAGTTCAACAGTTTTACAACAAACTGAGACTTTCTGGACCTGCAAAATTGTGGTTTAAATGTACAAACATCATCTGTGTGATTCATGAAGCAATTCAAACGGGATCAAATAATTATTTTAATATCTCTCTCCGTTGACCACCGTTCATATTTTTTCCGAAAATAAGGTGCCATGGTGGTCCGTCAGAAGGAGCCTACCTCTCAGCCTTGGTAACGTGTCCCACATGGTCCCACACTAACATACTCCTTCATGGAGGTTATAATGTCAGAGAGGTGTTCCTGTTATTCAGCCTCCCATCATTGGTATAAATGGGTTGGACGAAATAATGGAAACATCTGATGTCTCTTCTTGTCTGATCATTTCTTGTGGACCTTGCAGCGGTTGATGATTCAGAGCTCAGGTCTCTTTTAGAAACACAGATTGATCAGCGTTTGAGGATTGATTTAATGAATATCTGGAGGATTATAACTTTAAAGGTGAACATCTTCAGTAGGAACCAATGGGAGGTCAGAAAGCATTAACCCATCGTTGGTCTGCTGTATACTGATAATAACAGCTTTCATTCTTAACCTTTAATAAGTAGTAACTTTAACAAATACCAGAAAGCGTATTGATATGTAGATTGGATTGTTCTTTGTGTCCGTTGAGGCTTCACATTTCTGTGGTGACCTTGTTGTCTCCGCCGGACAGACGGCCGGATGGACGCTGGCTCAGCCTGATCCGACCTGCCGGCCGCTGTTTGGTTTATTGACTGACCGCAGACACGCCGCTGCACCTCCATCGGCTTAAATGGGTTTTCATCTTTTATTGGCAGGCCGGTGACGGCTTTGTTTTGTCCTGGCTCTTTACACTTTAACAGCTCGGGGTATCACCATGTGTTTTACCAGCTCTCGTTAAATCAAACAAAATGAAATCAAATGAAAAGCAGACGTGCGTCCGGCTGCGCTCAGCAGAAACTACTGAAGGATTTAGAGCAAAGCGTGGATATACAGCGCTTCTTCATCCTCGTTAAAGGAATTAACACCACGAGACACACAAACAAGATGGGAGAGGAAAGATAGATACCTCCTGTCCTCCTGTCATCCTGTCCTCCTGTCCTCCTGTCCTAGCTTGGACAAGTTAGAGGAAGTAGACACGTGTGACTGCGTCCGCTTTTCAAAATAAGGTGTAAGGTGTGGAACTGTATAGTATATGTAAACCAGATTGATGGATTATATTCACCAGAAGTATAAAACATTATAAATTAAAAAGAAAATCCCACTAATCTGTGAGGGAAGTGTCTTTAATCTTTGATTTCTGGGTTGCTGGATAATCAATGTAATCAATGATCCTGATCTATTTGACTTCAGGACATCTCTGACTACATTCATGCTGAAAATCAAACATTCTACTGGATTCATTTAGAGATTTACAAAGTCAAAGTCTCTAGAAGTGGATGATTCATGTGGTTCCCTTCATGATCTAGAGGTCAACAAGTTAACAACAATCACAATATTCAATCAACAATACTTAAAAATCTCGTTAATCCGTATGGAATCAGCACCGCGGTACCGTGATAGATAGCATCAGGTGATAGGAGGATCACAGAAGAGGAAGAGGAAGAGGAAGAGGAAGAGGAAGAGGATGAGGAGGAGGAGGAGGAGGAGGAGGAGGAGGAGGAAGAGGAGGAGGAGGAGAGCACAGTAAGCTGCAGAAGCTCTCGTCATGGATATGGAGATGTCTCCGGGCTGTTATGAGTCTTAAGTATTGATTAAATCTGCAGAGGAAAATACTTATGCAGTTAAATGAGATGCTGATTGGATTAGCTTCGTCCCGCCGCCGCTCACCAACAACCGCCGTTTAAAAGGGTTTCATTTCTGTGTATAAGCTGCATTGTGAGGAAATGAAATTAACTCTGGTTGCAATGTTAATGCAGCGTGACCTTGGGTGGGTTAACGACCTCTGACCTTCGACCCGGGGGGAGCGTCTGGTCATCGGGAGTAAAAGGAGGTGCACTTAGCCCCGCTCCGTTCTGGGTCGTCTCCGGTTCGGCTCAGACGCATCAAATCATTCAGATCGATAGATTCTCCGAGGTTGACTTCATAAGTAGGTCATAAGAAGCATTTGGGATATTAGCGGCGGGTGGAATGAGTTCATGCTCCCGGACGGGGACGTAAAGACGAGAAGCACTTCCATCAATACGAGCGGATATTGAGAAGTCTTTCCAAATGTGTGATGTTAATGGCGGCGGTGCTGTCGGTCAGAGCGTCAGCTGGTTCTTTTAATGGATGTAAGTAATTAGAACGATGATGATTCACAAATCATCAAACTGATCTGCAGCTTTACACCTGGAGGAGCTGCTGAGAGTCTCAACCTGTAGAGCACAGATTCATCCTCCTGGTCCTCCTGATTCATCCTCCCAGTCCTCCTGATTCATCCTCCCAGTCCTCCTGATTCATCTTCCCAGTCCTCCTGATTCATCCTCCTGGTCCTCCTGATTCATCCTCCCAGTCCTCCTGATTCATCCTCCTGGTCCTCCTGATTCATCCTCCCAGTCCTCCTGATTCATCCTCCTGGTCCTCCTGATTCATCCTCCCAGTCCTCCTGATTCATCCTCCCAGTCCTCCTGATTCATCCTCCTGGTCCTCCTGATTCATCCTCCCAGTCCTCCTGATTCATCCTCCCAGTCCTCCTGATTCATCCTCCTGGTCCTCCTGATTCATCCTCCCAGTCCTCCTGATTCATCCTCCCAGTCCTCCTGATTCATCCTCCCAGTCCTCCTGATTCATCCTCCCAGTCCTCCTGATTCATCCTCCCAGTCCTCCTGATTCATCCTCCTGGTCCTCCTGATTCATCCTCCCAGTCCTCCTGATTCATCCTCCCAGTCCTCCTGATTCATCCTCTCAGTCCTCCTGATTCATCCTCCCAGTCCTCCTGCTGACGACTGACGGACGTTTAGTTCACAATCTCATTATCACTATAAGGAACATTTCCAACCCGTGTGTATTAACTGTAGTATTAACTGTAGTATTAATTGTAGTATTAACTATAGTATTAACTGTAGTATTAACTAGTATTAACTGTAGTATTAACTATAGTATTAACTGTAGTATTAACTGTAGTATTAACTATAGTATTAACTAGTATTAACTAGTATTAACTGTAGTATTAACTGTAGTATTAACTATAGTATTAACTGTAGTATTAACTAGTATTAACTGTAGTATTAACTGTAGTATTAACTATAGTATTAACTGTAGTATTAACTAGTATTAACTGTAGTATTAACTGTAGTATTAACTATAGTATTAACTGTAGTATTAACTAGTATTAACTGTAGTATTAACTAGTATTAACTGTAGTATTAACTGTAGTATTAACTATAGTATTAACTGTAGTATTAACTGTAGTATTAACTAGTATTAACTGTAGTATTAACTAGTATTAACTGTAGTATTAACTAGTATTAACTAGTATTAACTGTAGTATTAACTAGTATTAACTGTAGTATTAACTGTAGTATTAACTATAGTATTAACTGTAGTATTAACTGTAGTATTAACTAGTATTAACTGTAGTATTAACTGTAGTATTAACTATAGTATTAACTGTAGTATTAACTAGTATTAACTGTAGTATTAACTAGTATTAACTATAGTATTAACTAGTATTAACTGTAGTATTAACTGTAGTATTAACTAGTATTAACTGTAGTATTAACTGTAGTATTAACTATAGTATTAACTGTAGTATCAACTAGTATTAACTGTAGTATTAACCAGTATTAACTAGTATTAACTATAGTATTAACTGTAGTATTAACTAGTATTAACTAGTATTAACTATAGTATTAACTGTAGTATTAACTGTAGTATTAACTAGTATTAACTGTAGTATTAACTGTAGTATTAATTATAGTATTAACTGTAGTATTAACTGTAGTATTAACTAGTATTAACTGTAGTATTAACTAGTATTAACTGTAGTATTAACTATAGTATTAATTAGTATTAACTATAGTATTAACTGTAGTATTAACTGTAGTATTAACTATAGTATTAACTGTAGTATTAACTAGTATTAACTGTAGTATTAACTAGTATTAACTATAGTATTAACTGTAGTATTAACTGTAGTATTAACTAGTATTAACTATAGTATTAACTAGTATTAACTATAGTATTAACTGTAGTATTAACTGTAGTATTAACTATAGTATTAACTGTAGTATTAACTGTAGTATTAACTATAGTATTAACTGTAGTATTAACTAGTATTAACTGTAGTATTAACTAGTATTAACTATAGTATTAACTAGTATTAACTGTAGTATTAACTAGTATTAACTGTAGTATTAACTGTAGTATTAACTAGTATTAACTGTAGTATTAACTAGTATTAACTGTAGTATTAACTGTAGTATTAACTGTAGTATTAACTATAGTATTAACTGTAGTATTAACTGTAGTATTAACTAGTATTAACTGTAGTATTAACTAGTATTAACTATAGTATTAACTAGTATTAACTGTAGTATTAACTAGTATTAACTGTAGTATTAACTGTAGTATTAACTATAGTATTAACTGTAGTATTAACTAGTATTAACTGTAGTATTAACTAGTATTAACTATAGTATTAACTAGTATTAACTGTAGTATTAACTAGTATTAACTGTAGTATTAACTGTAGTATTAACTATAGTATTAACTGTAGTATTAACTGTAGTATTAACTAGTATTAACTGTAGTATTAACTAGTATTAACTATAGTATTAACTAGTATTAACTGTAGTATTAACTAGTATTAACTGTAGTATTAACTGTAGTATTAACTATAGTATTAACTGTAGTATTAACTGTAGTATTAACTAGTATTAACTGTAGTATTAACTAGTATTAACTGTAGTATTAACTAGTATTAACTATAGTATTAACTAGTATTAACTGTAGTATTAACTAGTATTAACTGTAGTATTAACTGTAGTATTAACTATAGTATTAACTGTAGTATTAACTGTAGTATTAACTAGTATTAACTGTAGTATTAACTAGTATTAACTGTAGTATTAACTATAGTATTAATTAGTATTAACTATAGTATTAACTGTAGTATTAACTGTAGTATTAACTATAGTATTAACTGTAGTATTAACTAGTATTAACTGTAGTATTAACTAGTATTAACTATAGTATTAACTGTAGTATTAACTGTAGTATTAACTAGTATTAACTATAGTATTAACTAGTATTAACTATAGTATTAACTGTAGTATTAACTGTAGTATTAACTATAGTATTAACTGTAGTATTAACTGTAGTATTAACTATAGTATTAACTGTAGTATTAACTAGTATTAACTGTAGTATTAACTAGTATTAACTATAGTATTAACTAGTATTAACTGTAGTATTAACTAGTATTAACTGTAGTATTAACTGTAGTATTAACTAGTATTAACTGTAGTATTAACTAGTATTAACTGTAGTATTAACTGTAGTATTAACTGTAGTATTAACTATAGTATTAACTGTAGTATTAACTGTAGTATTAACTAGTATTAACTGTAGTATTAACTAGTATTAACTATAGTATTAACTAGTATTAACTGTAGTATTAACTAGTATTAACTGTAGTATTAACTGTAGTATTAACTATAGTATTAACTGTAGTATTAACTAGTATTAACTGTAGTATTAACTAGTATTAACTATAGTATTAACTAGTATTAACTGTAGTATTAACTAGTATTAACTGTAGTATTAACTGTAGTATTAACTATAGTATTAACTGTAGTATTAACTGTAGTATTAACTAGTATTAACTGTAGTATTAACTAGTATTAACTATAGTATTAACTAGTATTAACTGTAGTATTAACTAGTATTAACTGTAGTATTAACTGTAGTATTAACTATAGTATTAACTGTAGTATTAACTGTAGTATTAACTAGTATTAACTGTAGTATTAACTAGTATTAACTGTAGTATTAACTAGTATTAACTATAGTATTAACTAGTATTAACTGTAGTATTAACTAGTATTAACTGTAGTATTAACTGTAGTATTAACTATAGTATTAACTGTAGTATTAACTGTAGTATTAACTAGTATTAACTGTAGTATTAACTAGTATTAACTATAGTATTAACTAGTATTAACTGTAGTATTAACTGTAGTATTAACTGTAGTATTAACTGTAGGAACTCTGTAATCCAGTAGATTTCATGACTCTTCATCCTCTCTCTCCTCACAGTTCAGTTTTCTAGACTATAAATGTTTAGTTGAACTCTGAGATAAGAGATGAACCACAGTCGTGATCTGAAGTGCTTCTTTCCCACTAAGCAGTGGAAGTGCTTGAGCTGGGACAGTTTAATTGTTTTAGATGAATGTTAATGATCATAAGTCTGTGGTTCTCTCTGTGTGGAGGATGTTGTGTGTAATCGATGGCAGGCGGTGGATGTGTGTGTGTTGATCAGATCTGCAGTGGAGGGATGTGAGGACCCGTGTGGACATGTTGTGTCTGCTGGGAGAGACCCTGCTGCTGTGATTGATGGGCTCCGCAGCAGGAACAGCTCCTTCTATGGAGCCGCCGCCGCCTGGGAAAGTTCCTATACATTAGAGAAAGTTGTCAGCTCGGTGCAGATGGAGGTGGAGGTGGAGGTGGAGGTGGAGATGAGCCGCTCAACACAAGGCTCAAACTGTTTCACCGCAGGACTATAATGCTGGTTTCCCATGCTCGCCGAGGCCCCGCCGTTTGTTTAGTGATGTCGCAACTGGGCGTTAATGCCTCTTTAGTTATGTCACCCCGAGAGGCCGAGGAGGCGAGGAGGCGCTTCACTCAGGAGCTGAAGGATCCCGTTAACCCCGTCACCTCCAACCTGCATGAACATACACATCAGACATAAATAGCTCCCATTCATACAGGCTCACTACTGTTATTAATACTCTGTAATACTCTACATCTGTCTGAATACTCTGAATACTCTATCTGTCTGAATACTCTATTAGTAAATGTTTTCACATATTTTACTGATATTTTTTAAGAATTTTCAGTCATTTTTAATGTATTTTTCAGATTTTTTAAAACTATTATTTCACATATTTTACTAATCATTTTCAGAAATTTTTCGGATATTTTTTTAGATGTTTTTTTCACGCTTTTAAACACATATTTTAGACATTTTCCCCAGATTTTTCAGACATTTTTTGGATATTTTACACATTTATCAGACATTTTTCCTATTTTT
The DNA here is from genome assembly GCA_036937225.1 of Sebastes paucispinis. Lineage (NCBI taxonomy): Eukaryota > Metazoa > Chordata > Actinopteri > Perciformes > Sebastidae > Sebastes > Sebastes paucispinis. The sequence goes on from JAUPFX010000011.1 coordinate 33,959,144, forward strand.
TTTGGACATTTTTCAATATTCTTTTCATATATTTTACTAATAATCTTTGGATATTGTTCACATATTTCTGAATTGTCTTTGATACTTTAGGCTTGTAGAAAGTCCTCTTTACTAATAGATGTTATTTTGTTTAGTTTTCGCATATTTTTAAAACATTTTTCAGACAATTTTCACACATTTTTCGAATATGTTCTTTACTATTTTTTCACATATTTTCCTAATAATTTTTCATGCTTTTAGCTTCTTTTACAAATACATGTTTCAAGTTTTGACAGATTTTACTAATATTTTCAGACATTTTTCCAGATTTATCCAACGTTTTTTCAGATAGTTTTCAATATTTTTTTTCACATATTTTAGTAATAATTTTTGGATATCTTTCACATACTAAATTATTTCTCTTCTATTGTCATATTCTGCTGAAATGGCTTGTGTTGAACAATAAAATATTATATATATAATATACATTTTTGGTCCAAAATGGCGGCAGCGGCTGCTTCTATACTTCTTTGAAACTAATTTAACATCCGAGTTCACCAGTATTCTCCCAGCATGCAACACTGTGGGGCCATCCACTAAAATGCTCTGATAGAATCTTTATTGTTGAAGGAAAGCTGATGAATACCTTTTCTACTACGTCCATACGCAGCTCTGATGCAGCTCTGATGCAGCTCTGATGCAGCTCCACGGTGACGGTGTGGCCGGTAACATCCTGATTCCTCTCACGCACGATGAGGTAAACAGTCCAACAGCCCATTAGAGCCATTCCTCAGACACAGTGATTATAGGAGCCCAGCCAAGTCAGGACACTTCCTGTGTTTCTTCATTAATGAACAGCAGCGACTGCAGTTGGTTTTGGACAATGTACAACGCTGAGCAAACGTCCTCAGTCACATACACGCACGCACGCACGCACGCACGCACGCACGCACGCATGCATGCACGCACACACACACACACATTCTCTTTATACGCTACAACTGTAGAGCACCCGTATACTGACAATTATGTTACATGCATTCAAACAACAAACAAAGTATGTCCAAAATATGACCGAAAAAATGCTGAAAAAAATGCCAAAGTATGTCTGAAATACGGCTGAAAAAAAGGCCGAAATATGCCTGAAAAAGGCAGAAAAAATGCCAAAGTATGTCCGAAATATGACCAAAAACAATTCCAAAAAAGGCCAAAATATGTCTGAATAAAAGTCAGAAAAATATCTGAAATATTTATGAAAAAAGTAAAAAAAAAGGCTGAAAAATGTCCAAAAATATCTGAAAAAAAGTGTGAAAAAGTTAGCAGGAAACGTTATGGTATGGAGGTAACGTTATAGTATGGAGGTAACGTTATAGTATGGAGGTAACGTTATGGTATGGAGGTAACGTTATGGTATGGAGGTAACGTTATGGTATGGAGGTAACGTTATGGTATGGAGGTAACGTTATGGTATGGGGGTAACGTTATGGTATGGAGGTAACGTTATAGTATGGAGGTAACGTTATGGTATGGAGGTAACGTTATGGTATGGAGGTAACGTTATGGTATGGGGGTAACGTTATAGTATGGAGGTAACGTTATGGTATGGAGGTAACGTTATGGTATGGTGGTAACGTTATAGTATGGAGGTAACGTTATGGTATGGTGGTAACGTTATGGTATGGAGGTAACGTTATGGTATGGAGGTAACGTTATGGTATGGTGGTAACGTTATGGTATGGAGGTAACGTTACGGTATGGAGGTAACGTTACGGTATGGAGGTAACGTTACGGTATGGAGGTAACGTTACGGTATGGTGGTAACGTTACGGTATGGAGGTAATGTTACGGTATGGAGGTAACGTTATGGTATGGCGGTAACGTTATGGTATGGAGGTAATGTTACGGTATGGAGGTAACGTTATGGTATGGCGGTAACGTTATGGTATGGAGGTAATGTTACGGTATGGAGGTAACGTTATGGTATGGCGGTAACGTTATGGTATGGCGGTAGCGTTACGGTATGGTGGCAACGTTATGGTATGGAGGTAACGTTATGGTATGGTGGTAATGTTATGGTATGGAGGTAATGTTACGGTATGGCGGTAACGTTACGGTATGGCGGTAGCGTTACGGTATGGTGGTAACGTTATGGTATGGAGGTAACGTTATAGTATGGAGGTAACGTTACAGTATGGAGGTAACGTTATGGTATGGAGGTAATGTTATGGTATGGCGGTAACGTTACGGTATGGCGGTAGCGTTACGGTATGGTGGTAACGTTATGGTATGGAGGTAACGTTATAGTATGGAGGTAACGTTACAGTATGGAGGTAACGTTATGGTATGGAGGTAACGTTGCGGTGGAGCCGGCCGTCGCTCTCGTCTCCGTGGTCAAATGGGCCGACGCTACGACTGTAGAGCACCCAGATACTGACATTTGTGTTCTCTGCATTGAAACGGCCCCGATGGAGCTGACCATGGATGGATAAAGAGAACGGAGCTGACGGGAGAGCTAGAGACCACCTTGGAGAAGTTACAGGAAGTAGACACGTGGGACTACGGCCGCTTTTCAAAATAAGGTGTTAACAAAGGGAACTGTATATACTAAATACATCTATGGAAATCAGATTGATTAGGAGAATGGTCCCAGACCTAATCATTAAGATCAGTGTATCAGTGTAGATGATGGAATAGACGCACTAGAATCAAATTAAAAATCGGGGCTAGCTGGTTACTCTTTCGCGCCGGCTGGATCCTCCATAGACTGGTGTAATTTCCTCTTTATTTAAGTACATAGCAGCGGCCTCTGTCTCATGGACATACAGTATGGATATACACATTTGATCTCTCTCTCTTCTTTCACCATACGTGTGTTTGCATCCTGGTCTGTGTGCACATAATGTAGGAGGAAAAATTCAGCCCTAATAATGTTCAATATTTATAAAAAGAGATTTATATATATATGTGTGTGTGTGTGTGTGTGTGTGTGGCGGCTCCTCTGGAAGGAAAATGGATCGATCTTTAAGTATTTAATTCAATGATGGTTTCCTTTAAGAAGGTCCATCTTGTTGCTCTCGTAGCCATTATCATTAGAATTTGTTTATCATTAAATTATAAATTCTTCATCTGTCTTTAAGATGATTCTCTAATCTAATTTCTGATGCTACAAATGCAGTCCGGCCCCGTCACTCTTTATTCTGTGTGACTTCTAACCCGCTTTTATCTGAGAGCAGCTCTGAATTCACTGCAGCAGCATTAAATCAGCCTGACTCAAACTCAAACACAAACACAAACACAAACACAAACACAAACACAAACTCAAACTCAAACTCAAACTCAAACACAAACTCAAACTCAAACTCAAACTCAAACACAAACACAAACACAAACTCAAACTCAAACTCAAACTCAAACTCAAACTCAAACACAAACACAAACACAAACTCAAACTCAAACTCAAACTCAAACTCAAACACAAACTCAAACTCAAACTCAAACACAAACACAAACACAAACTCAAACTCAAACACAAACTCAAACTCAAACTCAAACACAAACACAAACTCAAACTCAAACTCAAACTCAAACTCAAACTCAAACACAAACTCAAACTCAAACTCAAACTCAAACTCAAACTCAAACACAAACACAAACACAAACTCAAACTCAAACTCAAACTCAAACTCAAACTCAAACACAAACTCAAACTCAAACTCAAACTCAAACTCAAACTCAAACTCAAACACAAACTCAAACTCAAACACAAACTCAAACTCAAACTCAAACTCAAACTCAAACTCAAACACACCACGCTAGACCACTTCTGCTTTCTTTCTTTCTTTCTTTCCTTCTTCTTCTCCGTTACCGGGTTCTCGTTGTTCCATAAAACGTCTTAAATCCAGTCAAACTAAATCAGATGAAGGTAATGAAGGTCATAAATTGTCTTCAATTCTCTATAAATTTTCTCTTTGTGTTAAATTTGCAGATGGTGCGTTTAAGGCTCATGGGAAAATTGCCATGCACCATAGTAAACATCCCATAATGTGTATTTGTTTGATTAACTTAGTATTAGATATTTTTTCACATATTTTATTAATAATTTTCCAACATGTTTCGGATATTTTTTTAACATATTTCCAAATGTTTTATCATGCTTTTAGCCTCTTTACAAATAGATGTTATTTTGTTTAGTTTTCACTTATTTTACTAATATTTTTCAGACTTTCTTTTGGTAATTTTGCACAAATTTGTCAAACATTTCTCGGATATTTTTCAATATTTTTTTGGGTATTTTTCACATATTTTCTTTGCATATTTTATTAATAATATTCAGATATTTTTTGGTTATTTTTCAATATTTGTTTTTCACATATTTGACTAATAATCTTTTGATATTTTTCTCCAGTTTGATGTCATTCAAACCCGTTGAGGTTGAACTGGGAACAACTGGTTGACTAACTGGTGATTTGTTTGTTTTAAAACCGGCGTTGGGGAAACCCTGATATAGCTGTCCAGCAGCGGTGCATGCTGGGTAACTGTCATGGTGGCTGGTTAAAGAGACCGAAGCACACTTTAACACCAAACGCCGCTGTGAGACAAATCGGTACAAATTGGTATTTTTCCACTTTATAGGATTACAAAGGGGAAAGGGGCCCCTGTGGGGGGGCGTCTCCGTGGGCCAGAGACCGAGACCGAGGGGGGGGGCGGGGTCAGAGGAACAAAGAGGCTCTGGGAACCAGACCGTCAGACCCTCAGACCCTCAGAGTCCGTCTCTACGGGTCCAGACTCAAACTCTCTGCTTCAGTGGAGGAAGAAGCTCCAGCATCCTTTACACTTCAGCCAGAGCTGAAACCAATAATCAATCAATCAATCAGTCGGTCCGTCAATAGGAAATGAATCCACAGATATTTAATCAAGTATTTGGGTAATTGATTATTCATTATTATTTATTAAACAAAAACACCAAATATTGTTAGTTTCCAGATGTGTAGAACAGCTGTCATTGGACTGTTTGTTTCTGACATTTTACAGATGATATGATTAATGGACTAATTAAAGTGTTCTTTTAATGCAACCGTTATTAATAATAATCTGTTTATATGTATATAGCGTGTTAGGGCTGCACACTTCATCTAAATCTGATCAAGATTGCAGTATGGCCTACTGACATTTTCTAATCGCAGGAGGCGCAATATTTATGAAAGGCTGAATGTGTCAAAATATCGTTTTAAATTAAATTTAAAAAAAAGATTTTTACACATTTTTCAAAATGTTTTTCGGATATTTTCAATATTTTTTCACATATTTTACTAATAATATTCAGATATTTGGGGATATTTTTCACATATTTCAGAATGTTTTATCATGCTTTTAACCACTTTACATTATTTTGTTACTGTTACCGTTTTTTTGTTATTGGCATTAGTCTTTACGTTATTTACTTTAGTTTTCACATATTTCACTGATATTTTTCACTAATAATTTTCCAACTTTTTTAAAATATTTTTCACATATTTGAAAGGCTAAACGGCAACAAATTTAAATTGAAGCAGAATATTTCGTCAGTTAAAATGTTTTTTGTGAATTTTGGAAATGATTACATCGATCTATTTTCAATACATTTTGGACTTTAAAACACTCTGGAGTTATCACAAATAAACCTACGCAGCCACCACTGGAATCTAATAATAACTAATAATATAATACTAATAATATTAGTGTAGCCTGATTCTTTATCTCACACTGGACAGAATAGCAGGTTTAAACAGAATATATCTCTATTTAAATAGTTTAATAGACAGGCCTTTGTATAAATCATCCAGTGTGTTATTGTGATTTTAGTGTTGTACATGAGCTAATCTAATTTAGAAACCTCAGATTAGACACATCCTGATCTATCTCCTACATTAAGACTGATACCAGGTACATAATGAGATATTTAATCTGCTTCTCTCCCTGAGAGTCCGACACATGCGGCGTGTCGATGCGTCGGCGTCGTGAGGAATCGCTCCGATAATCAGAACCAATCGATGAGCTGGATCGGCCCGGAGGAGCCGGCCGCGGTTCGATAGCTGCTGCTGCTGCTTCCCTGCGTGTGATATAAGCGGGCGTGAATAATTCAGTGTGGTCGAACGTGTTTACGGCGTTGGAACCGGGTCGCTCCCCGCCACATTATAATGGGGTCTATAAAGTGTGGTGACCTCACGCTCTCAGCTCATTTACAGCCAATGACTTTAAGTGTGTCCAATCCAATCCTCAGGTATTTATTGAAAGAGAAGTGCACCGCCGCTCTCTGAGTAAATTGAAATCGCTGCCGTCCCGCGGGACTTCATCTCAGCCCGGGTCCACATCATGAGGGGGGAACTCCGAGACCCCGACTGGACTATGAGCATATTTATCCATCGCTGATGATCTTATTACCATTTATTCATCCATAAAGACCCACGGGTTTATAAACCAGTCCACACACAGCTCACAGGGAGGCCGGCCTTCTGACTCTGACTATATCTATATACTTTATACTGCAGGACAATCTGCAACGCACGACTTCTACTGGTAACAGAGTATTTCTACACTGTGCTATTAGTACTTCTACTGGAAACAGAGTATTTCTACACCGTGCTATTAGTACTTCTACTGGAAACAGAGTATTTCTACACTGTGCTATTAGTACTTCTACTGGAAACAGAGTATTTCTACACCGTGCTATTAGTACTTCTACTGGAAACAGAGTATTTCTACACCGTGCTATTAGTACTTCTACTGGAAACAGAGTATTTCTACACCGTGCTATTAGTACTTCTACTGGAAACAGAGTATTTCTACACTGTGCTATTAGTACTTCTACTGGAAACAGAGTATTTCTACACCGTGCTATTAGTACTTCTACTGGAAACAGAGTATTTCTACACCGTGCTATTAGTACTTCTACTGGAAACAGAGTATTTCTACACCGTGCTATTAGTACTTCTACTGGAAACAGAGTATTTCTACACTGTGCTATTAGTACTTATACTGGAAACAGAGTATTTCTACACCGTGCTATTAGTACTTCTACTGGAAACAGAGTATTTCTACACTGTGCTATTAGTACTTCTACTGGTAACAGAGTATTTCTACACCGTGCTATTAGTACTTCTACTGGAAACAGAGTATTTCTACACCGTGCTATTAGTACTTCTACTGGAAACAGAGTATTTCTACACTGTGCTATTAGTACTTCTACTGGTAACAGAGTATTTCTACACTGTGCTATTAGTACTTCTACTGGAAACAGAGTATTTCTACACCGTGCTATTAGTACTTCTACTGGTAACAGAGTATTTCTACACCGTGCTATTAGTACTTCTACTGGAAACAGAGTATTTCTACACTGTGCTATTAGTACTTCTACTGGAAACAGAGTATTTCTACACTGTGCTATTAGTACTTCTACTGGAAACAGAGTATTTCTACACCGTGCTATTAGTACTTCTACTGGAAACAGAGTATTTCTACACTGTGCTATTAGTACTTCTACTGGAAACAGAGTATTTCTACACCGTGCTATTAGTACTTCTACTGGAAACAGAGTATTTCTACACCGTGCTATTAGTACTTCTACTGGAAACAGAGTATTTCTACACTGTGCTATTAGTACTTCTACTGGAAACAGAGTATTTCTACACCGTGCTATTAGTACTTCTACTGGAAACAGAGTATTTCTACACCGTGGTATTAATACTTCTACTGGTAACAGAGTATTTCTACACCGTGCTATTAGTACTTCTACTGGAAACAGAGTATTTCTACACCGTGGTATTAATACTTCTACTGGTAACAGAGTATTTCTACACCGTGCTATTAGTACTTCTACTGGTAACAGAGTATTTCTACACTGTGGTATTAGTACTTCTACTGAAGTAATAGACCAGAGTACTTCTTCTAGAGCTAAATCTTCTATCCTGACATCCTGTAGGTCATTTCATGTATCATGATATACAGGAGGATATTTTCTGGTAATTCAATAAATATCTATATGAAATGACGTCATGGTAAAACCTGTTTCTGTAGACTCCTGGGTCAATTAAATACACTCACTCTCATGATGCTCATAACTTCATTAATACTTCAACAACACAAGTTTAAAACTGAAATTGTCGTGCACCATAGTCTCCTGTTTACGTTCAATAATGTGTATTTGTTTTTGATTAACTTAGTATTACATATTTTTTCACATATTTTACTAATAATTTCCGACATTTTTCTGATATTTTCTGGATGTTTTTTAACATATTTCCAAATGTTTTATCGTGCTTTTAGCCTCTTTACAAAAAGATGTTATTTTGTTTAGTTTTCACATATTTTACTAATATTTTTGTAACATTTTTCGGATATTTTTCAATATTTGTTTCACATATTATACTAATAATCTTTGTATATTTTTCTCACATACGTCTGAATGGTCTTTTATGTTTTTAGATTGTAGAAAGTTCTCTTTACTAATATGTTATTTTGTTCAGTTTTTACATATTTAACTGATATTTTTTGAGTATTTTTCAGACAGTTTTTTTGTATTTTTAGATATTATTATTATTATTATTATGTTTTTTTTCCCTTTTTTTCACACAGTTTACTAATAATTTTCCATAATTTTTCGGATATTTTTCAATAATTGTCTGACATTTGAGTATTTTTCACACATTTGAAAGGCTAAACACCAACAAAGTTAGATTGAAGCAGAATATTTCGTATGTTGTAAATGAATACATAGATTTTTTTCAATCAATTTTTAATTTTGGACTTTAAAACACTCTGGAGTTATTGGAAATGTTTAGATAACACGAGTCACAAATAAACCTACGCAGCCACCACTGGACTCTAATTCTTCTTCTTCGTTGGTATCAACGGCGTCCTCCTGAAGGCAGAAAAATCTCGTTGTAATCGGGGTAAAACTTTCCGTCAGGTCGTATTTGCTGCTGCAGATTATTTGTATATAAAGTAATATTTCTGTGAGCTGATGGGCGGAGATAAACGTGGCGTCACACTGCGGCGCCGTGCGTTTAGCGGCGAGGTTAACCCGGCGAGGACACGTGACACTTCCCACATGACTGATAAGAGGACGGCCGGCCGGTGGGAGCTCTGCAGCTTCACAGCTCTCTGCTCCAGCTGTGTAAATGGTTTATGTGTGAAATGTGAGCTATGCAGGTCAGAGTCATTCTACGCAAATAAATAGTCCCCTCACCTCCACATTAAACACATAGTTCATTACCGGCGAGGCCCTCTGACCCCGCCGACCACGCATCCATCAAATCATGATGAATACACCTGATTGGTCTTTGTTCACGCTGTGTTCTCATGCACAAAGATGAATCCTGATGTTTAAATCAATACGGCAGCTTCTCCAGAAAGCTGTTTTAGTGTTATGGATCCTTTGTGACAGAGAAGCAGCTGCTGGTCTTAAAGATGAAAACCTTCTAGTTTTTGTCAATCGATAAACGGGCCGCTTCTTTCGCCATCTTCCCTCGCCGAGCGGCATCCGTCTTCTCAAGTACACTTAGATGGCTAATGTCCACTTCTCATAGATATTCTAATGACCGGTCTAAATCACGCCCATCTCCCTTTTATTGCTGATCCAGGGGATCTAAGCACGTTCATATGCTTAAAAGGAGCCGTTTGAAGGCGCTTTACATTCAATCAATTCATCATTTCCTCGGTAAAATGTCAGGAAAACTCTGAGAGTCTAAGGTGACGTCTTCAGAAAAATAACTGTTTCTGCTGAATAAATTACCTTCATATCAAAATAGTCGTCTTTTAATTCTCTGTCCACCGTCTAATTTATTATTTAACAAATGTTTGAAGCAGCTTTAAAGTCTCTTTAGATGCAGCATCACAATGATTCAGCAGAACGCCGTTCAATAACGTCATGTTTTCCTCTCTGTAATATCTGTGCACGGCAGACACAGTGCTCGTGATAATATCAACGTTAATAAAGTAAACATGTACGGACTTTTTCCGTATTGAAGCACCTGAACCTGAAACCAACAGTTGTATATAAAGAGGCGAATAGATGCAGATTCGTGCCGGGTAACGTATACCAATGATTGCAGGAGTTGAGAAATTGTTGTGTCTCTGTGTGGTGAATGTCAGAAAACATTTCAGAAAAAATATCCGAAAAATGTCTGTAAAAAAGTCCCCAAAATGTCCGGAAAAAAATATCCTAAGAAATGTCCAAAAGATGTCAAAAAAATGTCTGAAAAAAGTCCAGAAAACTTTCCGAAAAAAAGTCTGAAGTGTCCAAAAAAGTCCAAAATGTCTGAAATATGTCTGAATGATATAAAAAAAAAAAAGAAAAAGGGGTCTGGAAAAATATCCCCAAAAAAAGGTCTGAAAGTCGTCCAAAATAATTCTCCTTAAAGTCTGAGAATTGTCCGAAAGAAAGGCAGAAGAAAAGTCTGATCCTGGAATCATAGTAAACTATAGAACCTGATGAATCCATCGGTACCGGAAAAACTGTCATGTCCATGTTCAAAGCGGTCCCTTGACCTCTGACCTCCAGATCAGTGAATGTAAATGGGTTCTATGGGTACCCACGAGTCTCCCCTTTACAGACATGCCCACTTTATGATCATCACATGCAGTTTGGTTATTTTGACTCATGTATAATAGTTTATTTTGGTGTGTTTCTTTATGCTATGACAGGTTTTCCCAAAATTAAATAAAAAAAACCAAATGTGAATATATTGAATGGTTCCGCCTGTATCACGATCTGCATCACGATCTGCATCACGATCTGCATCACGATCTGCATCACGATCTGCATCACGATCTGCATCTAAGATTCTTGCCGATACAACGTATGTCTGCTAGATACAGTCAGTGTGATGTCACTGGATGTGAATACAGCTCGCCGCCGGGTGACGTTATGAACCCAGACACGATGGTGTTTGGTTCTCTGACATATCTGGGACTTCACCAACATGAACACAGCAGCAACAGAGGTTATTCTTCCATGGCTGATGGAGGACATGTTGTTGGTATCCATGGAGACGAGCTGCTCCTCCTCTCCGGAGCGTCTGATGATACTGGCGGTCCGACTGGTGCGGGTAAAGCGAGGTGAAACTTGTCTCTTGGGTACGTGAGGCCGTCACCGTGCCGGCGGTGGACGCTCCGTCCTGCCGTCTCTGATCTGATGAAGACATTAATGGTCCAGAGAGCTGTTTATTATGGGATAGAGACAGATTGATGGGGCTGCTGGGTGAAACACAGAAACACAGTCCTGTTTGTATTTATTCTCTCGTCTCCTCAAAGAGCTGAAGAATAGTTCCTTTTTATTAATTTCATGGATTATTTGCTCATTATGCATTAATCACGGCGCCCCATCTGGAAGGTGCAGGCGTGACTGTGTGAGAAACAGCCATTGTGATCTCAATTAGATTATGCCTCTGCTCGCCGTCTACCCATAAATCACTTCTCCAAAGTGAAATTAACAGTTACTGGAGCGCATTAATATCCCGAGTCAGAGCGTGAGGCGGAGCGCGGCGACTGGAACCGGCCGCCGTCTCTCACAACGCTCACAACATCACTCTGTTTGTGAGATATCAACATCACATGCTAACGCACACGCACACACACACACACACACTGACAGGAGGAGTGATGGCGTGTGAAGCAGGTAGACAGTCAGACCGCCGTGCATCATGGGTAATGGTCAACGTATAATCCTCGAGTAATGAAATAAAGAGTAAGACAGATAAAGAGACTATAGAGCTAACATGAACAAACCCTCCACTTTATTATATATATATATATATATATATATATATTATTATTACTGTGTCTGGTAGGTCTGTCTCTATTGTTGTTAACTTGTTGACCTCTCGACCATGAAGGGAACAACATGAATCAGACACTTCTACAGACTTTGACTTTGTAAACCTCTAAATGAATCCAGTAGAAGGTTTGATTTTCAGCATGTCTGTAGTCAGAGATGTCCTGAAGTCAAATATATCAATAATACATTTATTATCCAGCAACCCAGAAATCAAAGAATAAACACATTTCTCTCACAGATTAGTGGGGTTTATTTCTTTCTCGTAATATTCTTTATTGTGTAAATCTCAGATGTTTTTCCCTCAATGTGGCCCTAATACTCCGTAGTACATTGTCTCTTTGGCCCTCACTGCATTAGACTGATATACTATATACTTACATTACCTCCGTACCGTAACGTTTCCTGCTAACTTTTTCACACTTTCTTTCCGGATATTTTTGGAAAATTTTCAGGCATTTTTGGGACTTTTATTCAGACATATACATGCCTTTTTCTGACATATTTCTGCCTTTTTTGGACATTTTTTGGGCCATATTTTGGACATACTTTTGCATTTTTTTCTGCATTTCTTTCTGACAGATTTTAGACATTTTTGAGGAAATATTTCAGACATATATCAGCCTTTTATCGGACATTTTTCAGACTTTTGTTTGAACATATTTCAGACATTTAAAAAAAAAAAAGACATTTTTTGGCTTTTTTTCTGACTTTTCGTACATATTTCAGCATATGCTCTTTTCTGACTTTTTTTCTAACATATTTTGTCCTTTTTTAGACGTTAGCATGCAGCTTTAGCTCTGCTCTGTGTAGCTCTGCTTTTCCTGTCAATGTGTGAAACCCAAAGTGTTTCCATCCTTTACTGGATGTGTAGTGTTTACCACGCTGGATTTAACATGGGAGGGTGCAGGTCGTATCTGGGGTACATGGATCCTCCAGGAGGACTGGTTGTTGGACCTCTTTGCCGTATGGTTCTAGTTTAGAACGTGTTCTCCGTCCTGGTTGTGCGGGACATGGATCCTCCAGGAGCACTGGTTGTTGGACAGCAGCTGCCTCAGGGCCTCGGGGGAACAGGACTTAAACCCGCTGTGTGATGTCCGTCACGGCTCTGATAGATTGGAAGTGTGACATTAAAATGGAAATGACTCCGGGGAGACTTGACAGGGGAACGGTGGGCGACCTTTGACCTCTGGCTAAGACCACAGAGTGTGAAATCCCTCGGAGAGACGGAGTGACAGGACGGATGGAGAGAGACTGAAGAGCCTGTTACATTAAGAATAGAGATGGATTCTATCCACCTGTAGACGTCCAGAACATCACGCTGCTTATTGTTCTGGTAATAGATACGTCTGCACGGCTCCTCAGATCAGTGTTTATGTACACGACATATAACGTCTCTATAATGATCATATTTCATCTTATTGTCCACATATCTGGGACATTAAAATGAATCCTTTTTTTGTGTCCTAAATAATTGCGTGAGAACATGTTGAGTGTAAATGTGATTCTGGTTTTGATCATTTGAGTCCTGCAGCCCGACTGCTGATGATTAGTTTAATATAAGACGTTTCAGCTCCGGTGGCTTTAGTCCGGTTTCTAATTGGTCCAATGAGGAAGAAGAAGTGAAGACTAATCTAGTATTTGTTGTGGATGATTTTACCGTTTTAAACAAAGACAGAAACCTGCAGCTGAGGACTTCAGAGGGAATATAAAAGGGAGATGAAGAGCGTAAAGATGGAGCTGAGATGATGATTCCTGCTCCTACATCTGTCAGAGGAGGAGGAGGATGAGGAGGAGGAGGAGGAGGCTCTCCATACATAATTAATGACATCATTTCAACTACACTATTGACTAAACAAATGCATAAATCACAGCGGGCCGAGTCAATAGACACGGAAACATTTAATCATGTTGTAAATGATGACTACTGTTCCCATAATGCTGTAATTATTTCCAGCTGTCAGAGGAGACGTGAAGCAGCAGCGAGCGGCGAGGCCGAGCCGTGATTGACAGCGGCGACGGCGGCGTCTTTATGTGGAGTGGCAGCTGAAAAGTGGCTGTCAGAAGATGCAGTGAGATATTTGCTGTTTTGTTTATCAGCTGTCCGGCGCTGAATAAAAGAGGAGGAACATGTAGAGGCTGTCCGTCTGCCTTTTCATCTGCTGCCTAAATGGGCCGGGGGATTGGAGAGTCACTTTATCCCTCCATCATGGCCGACAGAGAAACCATTTAAAGATCAGCGAGGAGGAGACGGCGGTCTGTCACCAGAGACACCATCACATCAACTCTTCTTCTTCACATGCTTCCTGCTTCCTGCCTCCACATCAGCAGCTTTATCCTCCTTCTGACCTCGCAGACCTCTAGGGACACTTCATGTACAAGTCACAATAAACACCTTTTTATGGTTATATTTAACGTCAATAATGTGGAAACGCTGCAAATACAGAAAAACACACAGACTATCTGTAAAAAGGGTTTCCTGTACAGGGTTGTAAATCTCCCCGGGTACTTTATGAGGAAGATCGCCGGATGATCCGGGTACTTTATGAGGAAGATCGCAGGATGATCCGGGTACTTTATGAGGAAGATCGCAGGATGATCCGGGTACTTTATGAGGAAGATCGTCGGATGAGCCGGGTACTTTATGAGGAAGATCGTCGGATGATCCGGGTACTTTATGAGGAAGATCGCAGGATGATTCAGGTACTTTATACGGAAGATCGCCGGATGATTTGGGTATTTTATGAGGAAGATCGCAGGATGATCCGGGTACTTTATGAGGAAGATCGCAGGATGATCCGGGTACTTTATGAGGAAGATCGTCGGATGATCCGGGTACTTTATGAAGAAGATCGCCGGATGATCCGGGTACTTTATGAGGAAGATCGTCGGATGATCCGGGTACTTTATGAGGAAGATCGCAGGATGATCCGGGTACTTAATGAGGAAGATCGTCGGATGATCCGGGTACTTTATGAGGAAGATCGTCGGATGATCCGGGTACTTTATGAGGAAGATCGCAGGATGATTCAGGTACTTTATACGGAAGATCGCCGGATGATTTAGGTATTTTATGAGGAAGATCGCAGGATGATCCGGGTACTTTATGAGGAAGATCGCAGGATGATTCGGGTACTTTATACGGAAGATCGCCGGATGATTTGGGTACTTTATGAGGAAGATCGCCAGATGATCCGGGTACTTTATGAGGAAGATCGCCGGATGATTTGGGTACTTTATGAGGAAGATCGCAGGATGATCCGGGTACTTTATGAGGAAGATCGCCGGATGATCCGGGTACTTTATGAGGAAGATCGCAGGATGATCCGGGTACTTAATGAGGAAGATCGCAGGATGATCCGGGTACTTTATGAGGAAGATCGTCGGATGATCCGGGTACTTTATGAGGAAGATCGTCGGATGATCCGGGTACTTTATGAGGAAGATCGTCGGATGATCCGGGTACTTTATGAGGAAGATCGCAGGATGATTCAGGTACTTTATACGGAAGATCGCCGGATGATTTGGGTATTTTATGAGGAAGATCGCAGGATGATCCGGGTACTTTATGAGGAAGATCGCAGGATGATCCGGGTACTTTATGAGGAAGATCGTCGGATGATCCGGGTACTTTATGAGGAAGATCGCAGGATGATCCGGGTATTTTATGAGGAAGATTGCAGAATTATTGGGGTGCTTTATGAGGAACATCGCAGGATGATTTGGGTACTTTATGAGGAAGATCGTCGGATGATCCGGGTACTTTATGAGGAAGATCGCAGGATGATCCGGGTACTTTATGAGGAAGATCGCAGGATGATCCGGGTACTTTATGAGGAAGATCGTCGGATGATCCGGGTACTTTATGAGGAAGATCGCAGGATGATCCGGGTACTTTATGAGGAAGATCGTCGGATGATCCGGGTGCTTTATGAAGAAGATCGCCAGATGATCCGGGTACTTTATGAGGAAGATCGTCGGATGATCCGGGTACTTTATGAGGAAGATCGCAGGATGATCCGGGTATTTTATGAGGAAGATTGCAGAATTATTGGGGTGCTTTATGAGGAAGATCGCAGGATGATTTGGGTACTTTATGAGGAAGATCGCTGGATGATCTGGGTACTTTATGAGGAAGATCGCAGGATGATCTGGGTACTTTATGAGGAAGATCGTCGGATGATCCGGGTACTTTATGAGGAAGATCGCAGGATGATTCGGGTACTTTATGAGGAAGATCGTCAGATGATCCGGGTACTTTATGAGGAAGATCGCAGGATGATCTGGGTACTTTATGAGGAAGATTGTCGGATGATCCGGGTACTTTATGAGGAAGATCGCAGGATGATCCGGGTACTTAATGAGGAAGATCGTCGGATGATCCGGGTACTTTATGAGGAAGATCGTCGGATGATCCGGGTACTTTATGAGGAAGATCGCAGGATGATTCAGGTACTTTATACGGAAGATCGCCGGATGATTTGGGTATTTTATGAGGAAGATCGCCGGATGATCCGGGTACTTTATGAGGAAGATCGCAGGATGATTCAGGTACTTTATACGGAAGATCGCCGGATGATTTGGGTACTTTATGAGGAAGATCGCCGGATGATCCGGGTACTTTATGAGGAAGATCGCCGGATGATTTGGGTACTTTATGAGGAAGATCGCAGGATGATCCGGGTACTTTATGAGGAAGATCGCCGGATGATCCGGGTACTTTATGAGGAAGATCGCAGGATGATCCGGGTACTTAATGAGGAAGATCGCAG
Source organism: Sebastes paucispinis (assembly GCA_036937225.1). NCBI lineage: Eukaryota > Metazoa > Chordata > Actinopteri > Perciformes > Sebastidae > Sebastes > Sebastes paucispinis. The sequence continues at coordinate 33,975,704 of JAUPFX010000011.1, forward strand.
GATGATCCGGGTACTTTATGAGGAAGATCGTCGGATGATCCGGGTACTTTATGAGGAAGATCGCAGGATGATCCGGGTACTTTATGAGGAAGATCGTCGGATGATCCGGGTACTTTATGAGGAAGATCGCAGGATGATTCAGGTACTTTATACGGAAGATCGCCGGATGATTTAGGTATTTTATGAGGAAGATCGCAGGATGATCCGGGTACTTTATGAGGAAGATCGCAGGATGATTCAGGTACTTTATACGGAAGATCGCCGGATGATTTGGGTACTTTATGAGGAAGATCGCCGGATGATCCGGGTACTTTATGAGGAAGATCGCCGGATGATTTGGGTACTTTATGAGGAAGATCGCAGGATGATCCGGGTACTTTATGAGGAAGATCGCAGGATGATCCGGGTACTTAATGAGGAAGATCGCAGGATGATCCGGGTACTTTATGAGGAAGATCGTCGGATGATCCGGGTACTTTATGAGGAAGATCGCAGGATGATCCGGGTACTTTATGAGGAAGATCGTCGGATGATCCGGGTACTTTATGAGGAAGATCGCAGGATGATTCAGGTACTTTATACGGAAGATCGCCGGATGATTTAGGTATTTTATGAGGAAGATCGCAGGATGATCCGGGTACTTTATGAGGAAGATCGCAGGATGATTCAGGTACTTTATACGGAAGATCGCCGGATGATTTGGGTACTTTATGAGGAAGATCGCCGGATGATCCGGGTACTTTATGAGGAAGATCGTCGGATGATTTGGGTACTTTATGAGGAAGATCGCAGGATGATCCGGGTACTTTATGAGGAAGATCACCGGATGATCCGGGTACTTTATGAGGAAGATCGCAGGATGATCCGGGTACTTAATGAGGAAGATCGCAGGATGATCCGGGTACTTTATGAGGAAGATCGTCGGATGATCCGGGTACTTTATGAGGAAGATCGTTGGATGATCCGGGTACTTTATGAGGAAGATCGTCGGATGATCCGGGTACTTTATGAGGAAGATCGCAGGATGATTCAGGTACTTTATGAGGAAGATCGTCGGATGATTCGGGTACTTTATGAGGAAGATCGTCAGATGATCCGGGTACTTTATGAGGAAGATCACAGGATGATCTGGGTACTTTATGAGGAAAATCGTCGGATGATCCAGGTACTTTATGAGGAAGATCGCAGGATGATCCGGGTACTTTATGAGGAAGATCGCAGGATGATCCGGGTACTTAATGAGGAAGATCGTCGGATGATCCGGGTACTTTATGAGGAAGATCGTCGGATGATCCGGGTACTTTATGAGGAAGATCGCAGGATGATTCCGGTACTTTATACAGAAGATCGCCGGATGATTTGGGTATTTTATGAGGAAGATCGCAGGATGATTCAGGTACTTTATACGGAAGATCGCCGGATGATTTGGGTACTTTATGAGGAAGATTGCAGGATGATCCGGGTACTTTATGAGGAAGATCGCAGGATGATCCGGGTACTTTATGAGGAAGATCGCAGGATGATCCGGGTACTTAATGAGGAAGATCGCAGGATGATCCGGGTACTTTATGAGGAAGATCGTCGGATGATCCGGGTACTTTATGAGGAAGATCGCAGGATGATTCCGGTACTTTATACAGAAGATCGCCGGATGATTTGGGTATTTTATGAGGAAGATCGCAGGATGATTCAGGTACTTTATACGGAAGATCGCCGGATGATTTGGGTACTTTATGAGGAAGATTGCAGGATGATCCGGGTACTTTATGAGGAAGATCGCAGGATGATCTGGGTACTTTATGAGGAAGATCGCAGGATGATCCGGGTACTTTATGAGGAACATCGTCGGATGATCCGGGTACTTTATGAAGAAGATCGCCGGATGATCCGGGTACTTTATGAGGAAGATCGTCGGATGATCCGGGTACTTTATGAGGAAGATCGTCGGATGATCCGGGTACTTTATGAAGAAGATCGCCGGATGATCCGGGTACTTTATGAGGAAGATCGCCGGATGATCCGGGTACTTTATGAGGAAGATCGTCGGATGATCCGGGTACTTTATGAGGAAGATCGCAGGATGATCCGGGTATTTTATGAGGAAGATTGCAGAATTATTGGGGTGCTTTATGAGGAAGATCGTCGGATGATCTGGGTACTTTATGAGGAAGATCGCAGGATGATCCGGGTATTTTATGAGGAAGATCGCTGGATGATCCGGGTACTTTATGAGGAAGATCGTCGGATGATCCGGGTACTTTATGAGGAAGATCGTCGGATGATTGGGGTACTTTATGAGGAAGATCGTCGGATGATAGGGGTACTTTATGAGGAAGATCGCAGGATGATTGGGGTAATTTATGAGGAAGATCGCCGGATGATTCGGGTACTTTATGCGGAAGATCGGCGGATGATCCGGGTACTTTATGCGGAAGATCGTCGGATGATCCGGGTACTTTATGAGGAAGATCGTCGGATGATTCGGGTACTTTATGAGGAAGATCGTCGGATGATTCGGGTACTTTATGAGGAAGATCGTCGGATGATTCGGGTACTTTATACGGGAGATCGGCGGATGATCCGGGTACTTTATGAGGAAGATCATTGGATGCTTCGAGCACTTTATGCGTAAGATCGTCGGATGATCCGGGTACTTTATGCAGAAGATGCATACATCCACGGACTACTCAGAATCTTCTTTGGCGTTTTGACGCATCGTTGGAGTAGACTTTAGCACCACCTCCTGGTTTGGCAGGCTTGTTTGAGTGTTTGGAATCAAAGCGGAGGACGTGTGGACAGGATTCATTTTATTTAAACAGAGGGGAAGATATTAATCTATCTGTATCTGTAAAGGTGTAGCTTAGACGTCAGATGAAGCACCTTTCCCTGCAGAGCGGCGTCTCCAGAGGACGCCACCGACGTGACTGTAGATGTCTTCAGTATCTCTCTGATTGGATGAGCCCATCTCCTCCCAGAGCCTCGGGGGAATCTGCTCTCCAAACATGCAGTCGGGTCGCAGGTTAATGACTTTGTGTTTACCATCCGACCGGCTCTTTGATAACAAGCCGGCCTCTTCCCCTCCCTCCGTGTTTCCACCGCCGAGGACAATGAAGACGCTCGGTGTAGCAACAGGAAGCCAGGAATGTGACGCCACACACACAAGGCTTTGTGGGAGAACAAGCAGGCCGGCCTGGAGAGTGAGAACCACTAATATTTATTCATGATAGAGAGAAAGTAGTGGGTTTGTTGGCACAGGCTACTTCATTTACATTCTGTTATAGACTGTTTGCCCCAGCGTGGGAGCTCTGTCTATCTCCAAATAGATGAACCTGTCCTGCTCACTCCTTTCTCCTGTCATCCAGTCATGTCGCCTCGCTAGAAAACTCCTCAAAGCTCGCCATGCAACCGTCCCGTTGGGTTAAAGCTCAGGTTGTTCTCCTCGGTGACGGCGTCCTGGCGCTCCACGGCCTCCAGAAACACCCAAACACAGGAACTCAGCAGGTTCACTGTGTTAAAGGGATTTCATCTGTTTTAATGTCCTCTGAGACGCAGCGTCTTGTTGTCATGGAGATAAAACAGTAGAAATGGTACACCAGTGGTATTATTTATTATTGTGATGTCACTTCCTGGAGTATCTTCAAATGCTTCATAACCTCAGCTACAAGGTTATTAAACCATCATCATTTATAAAAGTATTGAAACTGTGTCATAAATTAAAGTAAATACATAAATCAGACATGTTTTTAATAAAATGTTACTAAATAAACCAGGGCTGTTAGTCCATTCAAATATTTAATCTCACATGTTTTTTCTGTTCTAAATGAACCTTAAAGGGAGATTAGTCCAGTATTTAATCCTCTTATCAACATGGGAGTGGACTAATATGCTGCTTTATGTAAATGTATGTATATATTTATTATTGTAAATTAATGAACACAAATCAATGACAGATATTGATCCAGAAACCCTCACAGGTACTGCATTTAGCATAAACAACAGCTGTCAGTGTGTCAGTGTGCTGACTTGACTATGACTTGCCCCAAACTGCATGTGATGATCATAAAGTGGGCATGTCTGTAAAGGGGAGACTCGTGGGTACCCATAGAACCCATTTACATTCACTGATCTGGAGGTCAGAGGTCAAGGGACCCCTTTGAAAATGGACATGACAGTTTGGAGCGTTATTTAACCTCCTTCATGACCAGCTAGTCTGACATGGTTTAGGTTTTAACGTTAAAGAAATGAGTTGCTTCAAAACACATTTGTGTTTAAGATTTGAAAGCTACTTCAATGTCTCTTTCCAGCACCCTTTGCACTCTGCACCGTTATCGTCATGTCATTGTTGTTCTATATATTCATATCTGTACATCGTGATGTGTTGTTTGATTTGAGCTGTGTGTTTCTACGTCTCTACATTGAGAGAAATAAAAAACTGAAGTCATGTGTTCAAATCCTTGAACAATAAAGCTGATTGTGATCTGCAGCAGCTTCATAAACCTGCTGATGGCGACTAGAAGGAAGACAGCAGAGTTTATGAAATGCATGAGTTTAATAGTGTAGGTTGTGTTTAACGTAGAGCTCAGGAGGAGGAGGAGGAGGAGGAGTTGATCTGAAGGTCTAAATGAAGGTTTGAGTCTGAGCTGCGTGTCAGAGATGGATGTTCACAGAGCAGCTGGCGGCGTGTCGGACATGTTGGTGGGAACGGAGCGGCGCTCAGAGCTGCTGGTGATAACGGTGTAATGATTGGCCTCCAGAGTTTAAAGAGTCACACACTTAATCACTGGTGAGGCAGCAGATAATGCAGCTGGAAACCAGCCTGACGTCTCCACCGGCAACACGTGCACACTTTCTCACCGCTGGCTTTTATCTGAAGGAGCCTGGACGTTTCACCTCGTCTGCTTCCTGATTAACCATCAAACTGTTGACTTCCTGTTGTTCTAAAGTGTTCATATCTGTCTCCGTCTTGTTGAAGGTCGGTGGACGTGAAAACAGCAGAGACAACGACGTCCAGCAGCCCGTCGTAACGACTAAACGTAAGTCTGACTTTCTGTTTCTCACTGAACTCTCTTCTTCTGTTCCGTCTTAAAGATCCCATCCACAGAATAACATTATTACTGTTAAACAATCGTAAACTTCCACCTTCTCCAGAAGCGTCACGCTCACTTCTGCTAGGACACTTTCATATGTGAAGGTTAGCACAACAAGCTGATTGGCGTGCAAGTTAGTCACGCTGTGGCGAGCAGACCTGGACGACCCGTCTGCGGGTTCCTGGTCAGCAGGGTTGCCAGGTCAGCAGGGTTGCCAGGTCGCTGTGACAAAACCAGCCCAAAGAACCAGCTCAATACCAGAACTCAAACCATAAAGTCCAACAGCATTGCTAGCATCGCCACATGTATTACAATATATACAGATTACAACCACTACCTTTAACATTGGTCTGAAAATGACCTTCTGTAATTAGATATAGTTTATTATCATAAACTAGAGAATGCAATATCTGAAAGAATTCAGGTGTGAATGCTGGATGTTGAGAGACTGACGTTACGCTGGATCGCTGGATTTAGAAACTGAATATTAACAATAAAGTATGAAAGATGTGGAATATTTCAACGTGTCTAGATGACGTCATGTTGAGTGTTGATGGAGCAGCTGCATAACCCGGCTCTGATCCATCCAGACTCCATTCAGAAAACAGGCATTTTAACAGTTGTCTTCTTGTCGTCATGGTAACAGCATCATTTCATCACTTACTGATCAGCATCATGATGTTGTTATTTCAGCATCATGTTGATCTGTTTATTGATATTATTTGTGTTTATTCTGAGTTCATACGTTCAGTAGAGACGTGTGTCTGCTAGATACAGTCAGTGTGATGTCACTGGATGTGAATACAGCTCGCCGCCGGGTGACATTATGAACCCAGACACGATGGTGTTTGGTTCTCTGACATATCTGGGACTTCACCAACATGAACACAGCAGCTACAGAGGTTATTCTTCCATGGCTGATGGAGGAAATGTTCCTCTTCGGAGCGGCGAAAACGAGCTTCGCTGTTGGTGTGAATGCAACATTATGATGTTTTATAGATCAAACAATTCATCCAGAATATGATCAGCAGATTGATTGATAATCAATAGTTGCTGTGTTTAAAACATCTTTAATTTCTTCATCAGACAGTCTTCTGATGAAAACAGATGAAATGACTCAAATAAATGTCATCAGAAGACTGAAACTAAACCCGGATCAGGATCAGGTGCCAAAATAAACACAAGTGATGAAAGCGAGCCGTGACAGATACACATGTATGTTATATGACGGTATGTACATGTAAAATATGCAGCGTGTGTGTGTGTGTGTGTGTGTGTGTGTGTGTGTGTGTGTGTGTGTAATGTGTCTCCGGTGGCCTCGTGTTGACAAAAGCTAACTGATGAGCAGACAGTGGTCGGCCATGCTGAGGGAAACCGTGTTGACCCTGCTTAGATTGGATTTACCGCTAGGCTGGATCCAACCACTGGTAGACATGATGGATTATTGTAATGGCCACCTCAACGGCCTCTTTGTCATGTTTAAATGGCAATACATTTTACCCTGAAGGGGGGAATTTAACAACGGCAGGCTGAGGAGGCAAATGATGTGTTTGAGGTGTAAATAAAAATGTGTCACGGGTTGACTTTGTGCTGACGAGCTGCAGGTGGGAGGACGGCAGCTCACCGCAGGTTATTACTATTGATCCGCTTTCATTATGTGCATTAATCAGCAGCCATTAAAAGACATTATTATGATATCTGGCTGGACCGTCGCCAGCCTCCAATTACACACACGGCGGTGGCATTCTCTGACCGTCCATCTTTCCTGCTGCTGCCACTTTCATTTGGTTTGGTTTGGGTTATTATCAACACGTTAATATATTTATAAAATACCTCATATATCAGACTGGTGGAGTATAGATGATATATATATACACCACCATATTCAGTATATTATCAGCCAGCCACAAACTGACCGATGACTCTACTTCTTGTGTTTTTGTGTTTTCAAACTCGCCTTAAATTGAACAAATGTTACCAGATCAACACGATGATTCATCAGGAGTCTTTGTGTTTGAGTCTCCTGATGAAGGTCAGTCCAGTATTCCTTTAGAAGGGAACTATGTGTCTCTTCATCCTGAAGAGGAGAGAATAGAGAAGCTTGATGAGGGATATATGAATGTTATAATGTACATTGAGATAAATTTCCCTTTCATTTTTTCCAAAACAGTACAGTAAATTCACTTTGACCTTTTCAAGTCGGGGTCATCCTGAGCACGGTTACATACATTATATATACATCATACATACATCATATACATACATTATATATACATCATACATACATCATACATACATTACATTAGCAAACCATTACCAGGTGTTACATCAATGAAACTACTTCAGACTGTAAACGGTCATAATCATGAACATTTAGAGCTCTTCTCAGCAAACTGCTTTATCAAATTAGGACTTCTTCGGTGTACTTCACTTCGGTTGTACTTTTCTGTCACTTCTGGTTACAAAAAACCAAGATGGACGAAAACCAAGACTACGGCCGAAAGGTGGTTTACAGACCATAATATCCATGGTTTCAGTGACCGGTGAATTAAAGAGCAGCTTGGTGTAGATTCCATGTTGATCTTTAGTTTGTCTGTTTGAACCCAGCTGTGAACCAGATGTTCTAGTAGATATAAAGGTGTTGATGGGAGGTCCAGTATTATAAAGGGTTAACTGGAGCCGGATGTGCCGGTATGGCTGCCCCCCCCCCGGCAGCCTGAGGAACCCCGTATAGAGTTAATCATTACATCCCAGCCTCTAGCTTCATTGATCAGCCACACAGTAAAGCCGCTGCAGCAGTCGATGCTGCGTTGGATGCAGATTGCCGTGGCAGAACCGTCGCCTCAGCCTTTAAAAGTGCTTTCATTTTCTCTGTTTGTGCTGAAGGAAATATCGAACGGCTCGACGAGTCCGAGTCCAGTCGATGAGCGGCACCGCCGCCGACGCCACGTCGAGATGCCGTTCGGTCTCTCTGCGAGGCGGCATCAGAGTTCAATTGACTTTTTGTTTTCTTGTTGAACTGTGAGATGAGACTTTGAACTGAGGAAGATAATGAACCAGATTACATAATATATTGATCTCACAGCTATAATTATCAGGACGGCTTTCAGACGTAATTCATGACGGCGCTGCTGCTGAGGTTTCATTTATAGTTCAGCGTCTGATGTGTCGTCAGGGAATGCACCCGCCACCTGCCACCTGCCAGATAACAGAGTAAATGTTGGCTGTGGCAGGTAAGAGCTTCAGGTCACCTGCCACCATGGCAGATATATTTAGGGCCCGAGCAGCAACAACGCCGGGCCGGGCCGGGCCGGGCCGGTGAAGGCTCAATTGAAACTGTAGGAATTCTTCTTTTTATTTTTCTTAAACTTAATCGCCTTTTTGAAGACCTTAACATGCTCAAACAGTTGTTAAACTTGGCACACTAAGCATATTTATATATTTATATCATATATTTTAAGGGTCTCAGGCTTGGCTGTTGCAAAATGGCTCGCTAGCGCCCCTTAGAAAAACGGAAAAATTGCGCCCATCGTTCTGGTTTCACCTACAAGTATGAAATTTGGCAGACACATGTAACATGTAGAGACACACAAAAAAGCCTCTTGGAGGTATGCCCAAAACTCAACAGGAAGTCAGCCATTTTGAATTTAATGTGCAATTTTCGCCCATTTTTAGCGTTTTATAGGCCGTGTACTTTAACAAACTCCTCCTACAGATTTAATCAGATCCACTTGAAATTTGGTCAGGACCATCTTAAGACCTTGAGGATGAAAGATTATTCAAATGGTGAGTTTTCACTGAACAACCTGACCGTGGCGGCCATTTTGGGCCATTCGCTATGAAACAGGAAGTTGCTGTAACTTCACTGTACATAGTCCGATCTGCACCAAATTCCAAATCTAATTTTTTTTAAAGCAGTTCCTAAATTAAAAACAGTCAGTGAGTAAGGTCACATGATCCATATATTTACTGTCTGTTACCACTGACTCTGTGTTTACTAGGGGTGGAAGTAAATATCCAGTATTGCAATACATTGCAAATCGATTCTCAAAGACCGGTGACACTTTGTCAACGGCCCCGAGAAAGCACCTTCGCCCCGAGCCTTTCCAAGCCGATATAGAGCCGGTAGCGGCGCACCGCCTCGTATGCTGGCTGTTAACGAGGGTCTTTAGGCACAGAGAAGTACTCGTATCGGTACTCGGTATCGGAGAGTACCACATGTAAGTACTTGTACTCGGTCTGATAAACAGCGGTATCGGTGCATCCCTACTTGTTATAAACCCTTACAATGAAAAGAAGTAGAGGACAGAATGAACGGACCGCTCTGACTCGTCTTGTGACCCAGTGTGGGGGGGTTAACCCTCAGGTTGAGAACCTCTACATTAGACAAACAGCAGGCTGAGAATCATTTCAAGACTCTCAGAGATTATCCCCAAAACCACTAAAGCTATTCACGACACCGGCTATATAGATGTTATTTATCGCAGCCAATTATCTCCTAAAATCTGGATTAATAGAAGAGATCACTCAGAGGCGTGGATATGAAGCCATATCTGAAATATAAATTACAAAGATTTAAATAACCAGTAAAGCCTCGCAACTTATTCCCTGAGAGGAAATATTAATCAGAGCAGATTAATGTCTCTGAGGAGATGTTCAGAGTCAGGAAGCTTTAAATAATGAGAGAGAGAGAAAGAGACGCAGACGCTGACGGGTTACAGATTCAACTGCTCTAAGAGCTGCAGGCACCCTGACAGGTAAGACTGAGGGTTTAACTCTCTGTGTGGTCACTGAGCAGCACCCTGACAGGCTAGACTGAGGGTTTAACTCTCACTGAGGTCCCTGACAGGTTAACATGGACGGAGAGTAAAGAGTCTCTGGAACAGTGAGGAGCTGCTGAATATATAGATGTGTGTATATATATATATATATATATATTAATATATTACCGTATCAGTGAAGCCTGGAGAGACTCATCAGTGTAAGACATGAGACAGTATCTGATAGTTTCAACACAACATGAGTTATATTTAGCAGTCGATACCGGGGATGTCAATAATGAACCGTTTAACCCACATTAAGCATTTGAACCTATAAACGCTGTTGGTTAAAAGGTATAAAGGAAAGGTTAATAATTCATTAAGAAGCTGAGAAGAACTCGTCACTTAAAGGAGAAAAGCTGGTCCACCTTAAGAGTCCACCTTAAGAGAGTCTGAGCCGGCGTTACAGAGACAGGAAGTTGTCTCCCGTCCACAGCTCGCTGAGCGGAGGAGATGTAGCCTCGTAGCATTTATTCACCCTCAGATAAACGGTAGAGTCCCGGGTCTGATACTGTGCTCATGTACTCGCAAAACGGCTCCAATACCACTTTACAGCAGCGTGACGTTAACCTCTCGCCATCACCTTTCGGGTCCTACCGCACGCGCTCACGCTCCACCTCCCCGTTGGCGAGACGGGCCTGTGGTGCGCCCGACCCCGCTGGGCCGGGATCCCACCTCAATGCTCCGGCCCTCACTTTCATTGCTCCACGGAGTTTTGCTTGCACCCTCTGACTCACGCGTGCGTTAGACTCCTCGGTTCGTGTTTCAAGACGGGTCGGGTGGGTTGCCGACATCCCCGCAGACCCCGGGCGCCTTTTACGTGGGCCGAGCCCCGCGTCATGTCCCCGGGGCACTAAGGACAGTCCGCCCCGGTGACACTTTGTCCACGGCCCCGGGGAGCATCTTCGCCCCGAGCCTTTCCAAGCCGACCTAGAGCCGGTGGCGGCGCACCGCCTCATATGTGGGACTCCCCAGCCTGCCGTGTGTCCTCACACCCTCCAGCTGGCTGTTAACGAGGGTCTTTTGGCTCAGAGAAGTACTCGTATCGGTACTCAGTATTGGAGAGTACCACATGTAAGTACTTGTACTCGGTCTCGGTCTGATATAAAGTGGTATCCGTGCATCTCTAGTGAATGCCGAGTCAGGGTGTGCAGCATCCAGGATCTGGATCAGGAGCTGCTTCATCCATGTTGTCCCTGTAGAGTCAGACCAAAGAGACGATGCTTCAAATACAGAACAGTCATCTGAACCGCCGTCATCGACTACGTTCATGAGCTTTACAAGCAGCAGTGAAAACAAGACCCGGTCCAAACGGAGTATCTGTCTGGATCGTATCTGGTCAGGATGTGAACCAATAGTCAGAGGTCAGAGGTCAGAGGTCAGAGGTCATGTCTATCATGTTTAGTGAACAGTTTTATGTCTTCATGTTTGATTGAAACTTCTAATGAAGCCAATGACATTCAGTAATATTAAACAGTAACATTTACTAGTCAGTATATTATACATGTATACAAGGTGTAAAGGTATCAGCATGACATACAGTCTGCAGGTTAACAGTATTTCAGTTTGTTATTAAAGCATGTGTATCTAAAGCATTCATCATAGAAGAGGTGTGGAACAATATAAACACACTTCACTAAAGTTCATGTCATCACTGACGTTGTTGCTGCCGTATTTATTCCTAGATGATGTTAATGGAGCAGCTAACATGTTAGCATAGCCTGATCCATCCAGACTCCATTCAGAAAACAAGCATTTTAAAAGTTGTCTGCTTGTCGTCATGGTAACAGACCCGACAAAGCATGAATTCAGACTTTTTACAAATCGACATCATCATGTCGTTATTTCAGCATCATTTTGATCCGTTTATTGATATTAAATCACAGCCCAGCCTGTTTATTTCGGGTTCATACGGTAGTAGTGACGTGTGGCTGCTAGATACAGATACAGTATGTGAATACAGCTCGCCGCCGGGTGACGTTATGAACCCAGACACGACGGCGTTTGGTTTTCTGACGTATCTGGGACTTCACCAACATGAACACAGCAGCTACAGAGGTTACTTCAGGAGGAAAGCGAGGCGTAAATGTGCTTGGCGCTTGGTGTGAATGCACGGTAACACAATACGAAGCACAACATAACGCAACTTAAACCAACATAAACAACAGCACGATGTAATGATGTTAATGAACCTCTGACACGCTCCCCAGGAAACCTAAACACAGAACTGTTCTCCACCTTTTCATTTAGAAAGAGCAACGACCAATGAGGAGACTCCAACAGTCAGCCGACCAATCCTGTAACTTCATCACTCGGTCGGTCGGTCGGTCGGTCGGTCGGTCGGCCGGTCGGTCAGACAGTCAGTCAGTCAGTCAGTCGGTCAGTGACAGACTTTAGTGGTTTTTGTCTGGCCCTCTGCGGTCCAGACAAAAACCAGTACAGAGCGACATTCTCTTGCTGCAGAAGTTCCTTTCTGACACGGCAGTGAGTTTCAAACGGTGTATAAGTGGATATGACTCAACGGTGCAGTGGTCAAGCTGCATGTTCTATATATGCTGCTAATCACTGATGTGATCCAGATTAACACTACAGCAGACTGACCTGACTTGGGGTATGAGGTGAGGAAGATATCAGTAGGTCGGGTTTCAAACTGCAGCACGGCGTCCAGGTCCGCGGGTCGGCATTCGTACCTAACCAGAAAGTTCCTTCTCTTGTGCCGGTACAGGTCAGAACTCACCAAATCCAAAGTATCCATGGATGCTCAAATGAAACTGATCAATGAGAGATTCAGATCTATGGAAGTGTTCCTACTCGTACCTCTGCAGCAGGGGAAGACGTCAGGAGAAGGAATCCACTGCTGCTGTCCTACCGGGGGACATAACATCTAGTTATGTTACTCAACAAGATGAACAGGTTGTGAACACCAGCGTCAGGCTGTTCTAGTCAAACAGGTCCAAACCCTGCTTCAGTTATTACTGCTGTTATGATCTGACGTTAAAGTATGACTCCTACATGATGTCATAAAAACACACAGGACACTATGAACTAAACTGGAAATGAAACAATGCCTCTAGAACATGGAGGCAAACCCGTTTCTGATGTTTTCTAGAGCAGTGGGTTGATTGATGGAGACAGTAACGATCACATTGATTGATCATGAACAGAGCTGTTAGCTGCTGATGTGTGCTGTGTTCCTCCAACAGGAGCAGATGGGTAGTCCGCCTCGTCCCCGGTGGATGGCTGTTTACTGCACACATGTAACAGTGCCTGAATAAAGTCCCTTTAATGTGGCCCGCAGTATCTGAAATACATAAATCTGTCAAGTGAAGGAGCCTTAATAGACCTGCTTAGGCTGCTAATTGCAGCAGTATTGTTTCCTTCTGATGAGGACAGAAGCGTTCCCCGAGGAGCCGCCATCCTTCAGCTGCTTCGTCTGCATTAGCCGGCTCTTCCTGCTTTAATCTGCTCCCCCCTCAGGTATTTAGAATAAATCAATGGGAATACATGATTGTTTAATGATTTCTGGAGGAGCTCTCTACGACCACAGCTGCATGATTTACAATGACTAATTCTGCTTTTACCATTGATCCTCTGCTGTGAGGCTGTGAGGGCCGGAGGAGGCTGTGAGGCTGTGAGGGCCGGAGGAGGCTGTGAGGCTGTGAGGGCCGGAGGAGGCTGTGAGGCTGTGAGGGCCGGAGGAGGCTGGGAGGGCCGGAGGAGGCTGTGAGGCTGTGAGGGCCGGAGGAGGCTGTGAGGCTGTGAGGGCCGGAGGAGGCTGTGAGGGCCGGAGGAGGCTGTGAGGCTGTGAGGGCCGGAGGAGGCTGTGAGGGCCGGAGGAGGCTGTGAGGCTGCGAGGGCCGGAGGAGGCTGTGAGGGCCGGAGGAGGCTGTGAGGGCCGGAGGAGGCTGTGAGGCTGTGAGGGCCGGAGGAGGCTGGGAGGGCCGGAGGAGGCTGTGAGGCTGTGAGGGCCGGAGGAGGCTGTGAGGCTGTGAGGGCCGGAGGAGGCTGTGAGGCTGTGAGGGCCGGAGGAGGCTGGGAGGGCCGGAGGAGGCTGTGAGGCTGTGAGGGCCGGAGGAGGCTGTGAGGCTGTGAGGGCCGGAGGAGGCTGTGAGGCTGGGAGGGCCAGAAGAGGCTGTGAGGCTGTGAGGGCCGGAGGAGGCTGTGAGGGCCGGAGGAGGCTGTGAGGCTGTGAGGGCCGGAGGAGGCTGTGAGGCTGTGAGGGCCGGAGGAGGCTGTGAGGCTGTGAGGGCCGGAGGAGGCTGGGAGGGCCGGAGGAGGCTGTGAGGCTGGGAGGGCCAGAAGAGGCTGTGAGGCTGTGAGGGCCGGAGGAGGCTGTGAGGGCCGGAGGAGGCTGTGAGGCTGTGAGGGCCGGAGGAGGCTGGGAGGCTGGGAGGGCCAGAGGAGGCTGTGAGGGCCGGAGGAGGCTGGGAGGGCCGGAGGAGGCTGTGAGGCTGCGAGGGCCGGAGGAGGCTGTGAGGGCCGGAGGAGGCTGTGAGGGCCAGAAGAGGCTGTGAGGCTGCGAGGGCCGGAGGAGGCTGTGAGGCTGTGAGGGCCGGAGGAGGCTGTGAGGCTGTGAGGGCCGGAGGAGGCTGTGAGGCTGTGAGGGCCGGAGGAGGCTGGGAGGCTGGGAGGGCCAGAGGAGGCTGTGAGGGCCGGAGGAGGCTGGGAGGGCCGGAGGAGGCTGGGAGGGCCGGAGGAGGCTGTGAGGCTGGGAGGGCCAGAAGAGGCTGTGAGGCTGTGAGGGCCGGAGGAGGCTGTGAGGCTGTGAGGGCCGGAGGAGGCTGTGAGGCTGTGAGGGCCGGAGGAGGCTGTGAGGCTGTGAGGGCCGGAGGAGGCTGGGAGGGCCAGAGGAGGCTGTGAGGGCCGGAGGAGGCTGGGAGGGCCGGAGGAGGCTGTGAGGCTGCGAGGGCCGGAGGAGGCTGTGAGGGCCGGAGGAGGCTGTGAGGGCCAGAAGAGGCTGTGAGGCTGCGAGGGCCGGAGGAGGCTGTGAGGCTGTGAGGGCCGGAGGAGGCTGTGAGGGCCGGAGGAGGCTGTGAGGCTGTGAGGGCCGGAGGAGGCTGGGAGGCTGGGAGGGCCAGAGGAGGCTGTGAGGGCCGGAGGAGGCTGGGAGGGCCGGAGGAGGCTGTGAGGCTGCGAGGGCCGGAGGAGGCTGTGAGGGCCGGAGGAGGCTGTGAGGGCCAGAAGAGGCTGTGAGGCTGCGAGGGCCGGAGGAGGCTGTGAGGCTGTGAGGGCCGGAGGAGGCTGTGAGGCTGCGAGGGCCGGAGGAGGCTGTGAGGGCCAGAAGAGGCTGTGAGGCTGCGAGGGCCGGAGGAGG
Organism: Sebastes paucispinis; assembly: GCA_036937225.1. NCBI lineage: Eukaryota > Metazoa > Chordata > Actinopteri > Perciformes > Sebastidae > Sebastes > Sebastes paucispinis. The sequence goes on from JAUPFX010000011.1 coordinate 33,990,925, forward strand.
CTGTGAGGCTGTGAGGGCCGGAGGAGGCTGTGAGGGCCGGAGGAGGCTGGGAGGGCCGGAGGAGGCTGTGAGGCTGTGAGGGCCGGAGGAGGCTGTGAGGCTGTGAGGGCCGGAGGAGGCTGTGAGGGCCGGAGGAGGCTGGGAGGGCCGGAGGAGGCTGTGAGGCTGTGAGGGCCGGAGGAGGCTGTGAGGCTGTGAGGGCCGGAGGAGGCTGTGAGGCTGTGAGGGCCGGAGGAGGCTGGGAGGGCCGGAGGAGGCTGTGAGGCTGTGAGGGCCGGAGGAGGCTGTGAGGCTGTGAGGGCCGGAGGAGGCTGTGAGGCTGGGAGGGCCAGAAGAGGCTGTGAGGCTGTGAGGGCCGGAGGAGGCTGTGAGGGCCGGAGGAGGCTGTGAGGCTGTGAGGGCCGGAGGAGGCTGTGAGGCTGTGAGGGCCGGAGGAGGCTGTGAGGCTGTGAGGGCCGGAGGAGGCTGGGAGGGCCGGAGGAGGCTGTGAGGCTGGGAGGGCCAGAAGAGGCTGTGAGGCTGTGAGGGCCGGAGGAGGCTGTGAGGGCCGGAGGAGGCTGTGAGGCTGTGAGGGCCGGAGGAGGCTGGGAGGCTGGGAGGGCCAGAGGAGGCTGTGAGGGCCGGAGGAGGCTGGGAGGGCCGGAGGAGGCTGTGAGGCTGCGAGGGCCGGAGGAGGCTGTGAGGGCCGGAGGAGGCTGTGAGGGCCAGAAGAGGCTGTGAGGCTGCGAGGGCCGGAGGAGGCTGTGAGGCTGTGAGGGCCGGAGGAGGCTGTGAGGCTGTGAGGGCCGGAGGAGGCTGGGAGGCTGGGAGGGCCAGAGGAGGCTGTGAGGGCCGGAGGAGGCTGGGAGGGCCGGAGGAGGCTGGGAGGGCCGGAGGAGGCTGTGAGGCTGGGAGGGCCAGAAGAGGCTGTGAGGCTGTGAGGGCCGGAGGAGGCTGTGAGGCTGTGAGGGCCGGAGGAGGCTGTGAGGCTGTGAGGGCCGGAGGAGGCTGTGAGGCTGTGAGGGCCGGAGGAGGCTGGGAGGCTGGGAGGGCCAGAGGAGGCTGTGAGGGCCGGAGGAGGCTGGGAGGGCCGGAGGAGGCTGTGAGGCTGCGAGGGCCGGAGGAGGCTGTGAGGGCCGGAGGAGGCTGTGAGGGCCAGAAGAGGCTGTGAGGCTGCGAGGGCCGGAGGAGGCTGTGAGGCTGTGAGGGCCGGAGGAGGCTGTGAGGGCCGGAGGAGGCTGTGAGGCTGTGAGGGCCGGAGGAGGCTGGGAGGCTGGGAGGGCCAGAGGAGGCTGTGAGGGCCGGAGGAGGCTGGGAGGGCCGGAGGAGGCTGTGAGGCTGCGAGGGCCGGAGGAGGCTGTGAGGGCCGGAGGAGGCTGTGAGGGCCAGAAGAGGCTGTGAGGCTGCGAGGGCCGGAGGAGGCTGTGAGGCTGTGAGGGCCGGAGGAGGCTGTGAGGCTGCGAGGGCCGGAGGAGGCTGTGAGGGCCAGAAGAGGCTGTGAGGCTGCGAGGGCCGGAGGAGGCTGTGAGGCTGTGAGGGCCGGAGGAGGCTGTGAGGCTGCGAGGGCCGGAGGAGGCTGTGAGGGCCGGAGGAGGCTGCGAGGGCCGGAGGAGGCTGTGAGGCTGCGAGGGCCGGAGGAGGCTGTAAGGGCCGGAGGAGGCTGGGAGGGCCAGAAGAGGCTGTGAGGCTGTGAGGGCCTGAGGAGGCTGTGAGGCTGCGAGGGCCGGAGGAGGCTGTGAGGGCCGGAGGAGGCTGCGAGGGCCGGAGGAGGCTGTGAGGCTGCGAGGGCCGGAGGAGGCTGTGAGGCTGTGAGGGCCGGAGGAGGCTGTGAGGGCCGGAGGAGGCTGCGAGGGCCGGAGGAGGCTGCGAGGGCCGGAGGAGGCTGCGAGGGCCGGAGGAGGCTGTGAGGGCCGGAGGAGGCTTTGAGGCTGTGAGGGCCGGAGGAGGCTGTGAGGGCCGGAGGAGGCTGTGAGGGCCGGAGGAGGCTGCGAGGGCCGGAGGAGACTGCGAGGGCCGGAGGAGGCTGTCTGCAGAGAGAGCGCTCGCCGGGCTCGCCGACCCTTTACCGACGACGCCGCTGCAGGTTATAACATAAAAACAAGACGTGTGGAGCGATGACATCATCACACCTCGTCATCAGAAACATTTGAATTCACCAAACAGATCATTATTTAAATCATTATTGATCCCCAGAAGGAGACATCATTTGTTTTCTGGCACCTCAAAGGTCAAAGATCACAGAGCAACAACCTGCAGCACTTCACTTCAACTTTATTGACAAAACTGGTACAAAGAGAACAAGAACATAACGGAACAATACAACATATATCATTTATATCAAATACACAACAGAAGAAAGATTAAAGGGAAATCAATAAATACATAAATATTAGAGCTGTCAATTTATTAAAATATTTAATTAGGATCAATCACAAATGAATCACGTTTGTGATCTGTTCTAAATGAACCGTACGGGGAGATCTGTCAAGATTTAAAATGCCAGTATCTAATGGATATAGAATATCACGACTCATCTCTCAGCAGGTCAGGAAACAGACACCAAATGTCTCTATTTGATTGGTCTTCAGACAGGAGACATGAAATGACCTCTTTTATTCGTGACGCTCAGCTCGACTTTCAACGACGTATTTTTTGTGTGTTTCCTACGAGTGTCCATCAACACGTGACAGGTCAGTGTGTGCTGGATCTTTATAACTTCCAGGTGATCCAGCAGGTGATCCAGCAGGTGATCCAGCAGGTGATCCAGCAGGTGATCCAGCAGGTGGATTGTGTAACATCCTGTCTCTCTCTGGTTGTGAGCCAGTTGAAGGTAAACTTCTTCCTGCAGGTTGATTTCCTGCGGTCCCCGTTGGGGTTACGCCGCTGTTACTGCTGCTGCTGCTGCTGTTACTGTTACTGTTGCTGTTGTTGCTGCTGCTGCTGCTGTTGTTGCTGTTGCTGCTGCTGTTGTTGCTGCTGCTGTTGCTGTTGTTGCTGTTGCTGCTGCTGCTGTTGCTGCTGCTGCTGCTGCTGCTGCTGCTGCTGCTGTTACTGTTACTGTTGCTGCTGTTACTGCTGCTGCTGCTGTTGCTGCTGCTGCTGCTGCTGTTACTGTTACTGTTGCTGCTGTTACTGCTGCTGCTGCTGCTGCTGCTGCTGCTGTTACTGTTACTGTTGCTGCTGTTACTGTTACTGCTGCTGCTGCTGTTGCTGCTGCTGCTGCTGCTGTTGCTGTTGCTGCTGTTACTGTTACTGCTGCTGCTGCTGCTGCTGCTGCTGCTACTACTGCTGCTGCTACTGCTGCTGCTGTTGCTGTTGCTGCTGTTACTGTTACTGCTGCTGTTACTGTTACTGCTGCTGTTACTGTTACTGTTGCTGCTGTTACTGCTGCTGCTGCTGCTGCTGCTGTTACTGTTACTGTTGCTGCTGCTACTGTTGCTGCTGTTACTGTTACTGCTGCTGCTGCTGTTGCTGCTGCTGCTGCTGCTGTTGCTGTTGCTGCTGTTACTGTTACTGCTGCTGCTGCTGCTGCTGCTGCTGCTACTACTGCTGCTGCTACTGTTGCTGCTGTTACTGTTGCTGCTGCTACTGTTGCTGCTGTTACTGTTACTGCTGCTGCTGCTGTTGCTGCTGCTGCTGCTGTTGCTGTTGCTGCTGTTACTGTTACTGCTGCTGCTGCTGCTGCTGCTGCTGCTACTACTGCTGCTGCTACTGTTGCTGCTGTTACTGTTGCTGCTGCTACTGTTGCTGCTGTTACTGTTACTGCTGCTGCTGCTGTTACTGTTACTGCTGCTGCTGCTGCTGTTGCTGCTGCTGCTGCAGAGAGAAGATGTCTAATCTGTTTAATTTATAAATATGTGTTTTATCATTACCATGTTTAAACATCCCAGTGATGAAGAGGAGCTGAAGAGGAGCTGAAGAGGAGATGAAGAGGAGCTGAAGAGGAGCTGAAGAGGAGCTGAAGAGGAGATGAAGAGGAGATGAAGAGGAGCTGGAGAGGAGCTGGAGAGGAGATGAAGAGGAGCTGAAGAGGAGAGGAAGAGGAGCTGAAGAGGAGAGGAAGAGGAGCTGAAGAGGAGCTGGAGAGGAGAGGAAGAGGAGAGGAAGAGGAGAGGAAGAGGAGCTGAAGAGGAGAGGAAGAGGAGAGGAAGAGGAGAAGAAGAGGAGAGGAAGAGGAGAGGAAGAGGAGAGGAAGAGGAGCTGAAGAGGAGAGGAAGAGGAGCTGAAGAGGAGAAGAAGAGGAGAGGAAGAGGAGAGGAAGAGGAGCTGAAGAGGAGAGGAAGAGGAGAGGAAGAGGAGAAGAAGAGGAGAGGAAGAGGAGCTGAAGAGGAGAGGAAGAGGAGAGGAAGAGTTGTATCTGTTTGTTTGTTTTTAATCTGAAGAGAATTAAAAAGTCACTTCCTCTTCGTCCGTCTGTTTACCCACAATGCCCTGGGGTCAGTGATGTCAGGACGCTCTGTTTAACCTTCTTCTTCATCACGCCGTGGTATTCTCTCTGATTTACATATTTACATATCTGAGCTCCTCAACCGGTCACATGATCATTCCTCTTCGAGCTGACGGCCTCCTCCTCCTCTCCTCTCCTCTCCTCCTTCTCCTCTTCCTCCTCTCCTCTCCTCTCCTCCTTCTCCTCTTCCTCCTCCCTCTCTCCTCCTCCCTCTCCTCTCCTCTCTCCTCCTCCTCCTCTTCCTCCTCCTCCTCCTCTCTCCTCTCCTCCTCCTCTTCCTCCTCCTCCTCCTCTCTCCTCCTCCTCTCTCCTCTCCTCCTCTCTCTCCTCCTCCTCTTCCTCCTCTCCTCCTCCTCCTCCTCTCTCCTCCTCTTCTCTCTCTCCTCCTCTCTCTCCTCCTCCTCTTCCTCCTCTTCTCTCCTCTCCTCCTCTCTCTCCTCCTCCTCTTCCTCCTCCTCCTCCTCCTCCTCTCTCCTCTCTCCTCTCTCCTCCACCTCCTCCTCCTCCTCCTCCTCCTCTCTCCTCTCCTCCTCTTCCTCCTCCTCCTCCTCTCTCCTCTCCTCCTCCTCTCTCCTGCACGTCCTTCTCCTCCTCCTCCTCCTCTTCCTCCTCCTCCTCCTTCTCTTCCTCCTCCTCCTCCTCCTCCTCTCCTCCTCCTCCTCCTCCTCCTCTCCTCCTTCCTCCTCCCTCTCCTTCTCCTCCTCTCTCCTCTCTCCTCTCTCCTCCACCTCCTCCTCCTCCTCCTCCTCCTCTCTCCTCTCCTCCTCTTCCTCCTCCTCCTCCTCTCTCCTCTCCTCCTCCTCTCTCCTGCACGTCCTTCTCCTCCTCCTCCTCCTCTTCCTCCTCCTCCTCCTTCTCTTCCTCCTCCTCCTCCTCCTCCTTCTCTTCCTCCTCCTCCTCCTCTCTCCTCCTCCTCCTCCTCCTCCTCCTCTTCCTCCTCCCTCTCCTCCTCCTCCTCTTCCTCCTCCTCCTCTCTCCTCCTCCTCCTCTCTCCTCTCCTCTTCCTCTCTTCCTCCTCCTCCTCTCTCCTCTCCTCCTCTCTCTCCTCCTCCTCTTCCTCCTTCCTCCCCCTCCTCCTCTCTCCTCCTCTTCTCTCCTCTCCTCCTCTCTCTCCTCCTCCTCTTCCTCCTCTTCCTCCTCCTCTATCCTCCTCCTCTTCCTCCTCCTCCTCCTCCTCTCTCCTCCTCTTCTCTCCTCTCCTCCTCTCTCTCCTCCTCTTCCTCCTCTCTCCTCCTCTCTCTCCTCCTCCTCTTCCTCCTCTTCCTCCTCTCTCCTCCTCCTCTCTCTCCTCCTCCTCTTCCTCCTCTTCCTCCTCCTCTATCCTCCTCCTCTTCCTCCTCCTCCTCCTCCTCTCTCCTCCTCTTCTCTCCTCTACTCCTCTCTCTCCTCCTCCTCTTCCTCCTCTCTCCTCCTCTCTCTCCTCCTCCTCTTCCTCCTCTTCCTCCTCTATCCTCCTCCTCTTCCTCCTCCTCCTCTCTCCTCCTCCTCTCTCCTCTCCTCCTCTCTCTCCTCCTCCTCTTCCTCCTCTTCCTCCTCTTCCTCCTCTTCCTCCTCCTCTATCCTCCTCCTCTTCCTCCTCCTCCTCCTCTCCTCCTCCTCTCTCCTCCTCTTCTCTCCTCTCCTCCTCTCTCTCCTCCTCCTCTTCCTCCTCCTCCCTCTCTCTCCTCCTCCTCTCTCCTCTCCTCCTCTCTCTCCTCCTCCTCTTCCTCCTCTTCCTCCTCTTCCTCCTCTTCCTCCTCCTCTTCCTCCTCCTCCTCCTCTCTCCTCCTCCTCTCTCCTCTCCTCCTCTCTCTCCTCCTCCTCTTCCTCCTCTTCCTCCTCTTCCTCCTCTTCCTCCTCCTCTATCCTCCTCCTCTTCCTCCTCCTCCTCCTCCTCTCTCCTCCTCCTCTCTCCTCTCCTCCTCTCTCTCCTCCTCCTCCTCCTCTCTCCTCCTCCTCTCTCCTCTCCTCCTCTCTCTCCTCCTCCTCTTCCTCCTCCTCTATCCTCCTCCTCTTCCTCCTCCTCCTCCTCTCTCCTCCTCCTCTTCCTCCTCCTCTCTCCTCTCTTCCTCTCTCTCCTCCTCCTCCTCCTCTCTCCTCTCCTCCTCTCTCTCCTCCTCTCTCTCCTCCTCCTCTTCCTCCTCCTCTCTCCTCTCTTCCTCTCTCTCCTCCTCCTCCTCCTCTCTCCTCTCCTCCTCCTCTTCCTCTCTCTCCCTCCTCTCTCTCCTCCTCTCTCTCCTCCTCCTCCTCCTCGTTACAGTGATAGTCCTTTAATCAGCATTAGGTCCTAATTGGTGTGTTTGATTGGATTAGTGTGAACGGGATCGGGCGCTCCCCTCG
>JAUPFX010000011.1:33997769-34007769 GCA_036937225.1 Sebastes paucispinis
TCCTCCTCGTTACACGTGATAGTCCTTTAATCAGCATTAGGTCCTAATTGGTGTGTTTGATTGGATTAGTGTGAACGGGATCGGGCGCTCCCCTCGTCCCTGTAAAAGGATTAGGGCGGGTTAAAGGAGCGTGTTCATGCTGAGCAGCAGCGAATGCAAATGTAATCTGGTAGAGGAGGAAAAAAAAGGACTTGTTGGGAATGCAAATGTGTCCGTCCCCGTTTTATGCTAATACCAGAAGAGCAAACCATTTCAATGTATTCCTGTCTTGTTACAGTCGGGCTAAAAGCTTCTAAATCCCTACCATTTACCAAATTAAACTAATTTCAAGTGCTTCCAAAAGGCACATCTGTAGGCTGACGTTGGTCCCCCCCGGCCTCTGAGAAGTAAAGCATTCAACATCCCATTGATCCTTGAATAGTCATGCCTGTCAGGGAGCCATATCAACCATTATCATTCTAATTTTACTGCCTTTCTTGCTCCCTAATCTAATTTGCAACGATGCTGCAGCGTTTCACGAGGCCGCTGCTGCACTTTCTTCAGAATTTCAACAAGGGCATTAAAGCCCCCCAATTTACATTAATGAAGTGCACATTTAATTAAGGCGGTCGCAGCGGAGCTGTGGAGGAAGACATGTTGGACAGCAGGTGGACGGGACGGGTGGACACGAGGTCGTGAACGGAGACCTGAGAGGGACGGACAGGCGTTCACATTTAGCTACTAACTAACTCTAGTTTTTCCTTCATTCGGGTCGGACTAAAGAAATTAAAAAGACGATTTTTTATACTATGTATAGATATATAGATATATAGATATATAATCAACACAGTCTCACAGCAGTTCGTGAAATAGTCACAAAATGTAATCTATTTGATTCGTTTAAATAGACACAAATTTCCCATTTTTTTCCGTGACGCTCAGCACGACTTTCAACAACCCCGATCACACCGAGACGCGCGTCACTAGGAACGCGTCACTAGGAACGCGTCTCTAGGAACGCGTCACTAGGAACGCGTCTCAAGGAACGCGTCTCAAGGAACGCGTCTCAAGGAACGCGTCTCTAGGAACGCGTCACTAGGAACGCGTCACTAGGAACGCGTCACTAGGAACGCGTCTCTAGGAACGCGTCACTAGGAACGCGTCTCAAGGAACGCGTCACTAGGAACGCGTCACTAGGAACGCGTCTCTAGGAACGCGTCACTAGGAACGCGTCTCTAGGAACGCGTCACTAGGAACGCGTCTCTAGGAACGCGTCACTAGGAACGCGTCTCAAGGAACGCGTCTCAAGGAACGCGTCTCAAGGAACGCGTCTCTAGGAACGCGTCACTAGGAACGCGTCACTAGGAACGCGTCACTAGGAACGCGTCTCTAGGAACGCGTCACTAGGAACGCGTCTCAAGGAACGCGTCACTAGGAACGCGTCACTAGGAACGCGTCTCTAGGAACGCGTCACTAGGAACGCGTCTCAAGGAACGCGTCTCAAGGGAACGCGTCTCAAGGAACGCGTCTCTAGGAACGCGTCTCTAGGAACGCGTCACTAGGAACGCGTCTCAAGGAACGCGTCTCAAGGAACGCGTCACTAGGAACGCGTCTCAAGGAACGCGTCACTAGGAACGCGTCTCAAGGAACGCGTCTCTAGGAACGCGTCTCAAGGAACGCGTCTCAAGGAACGCGTCACTAGGAACGCGTCTCAAGGAACGCGTCACTAGGAACGCGTCTCAAGGAACGCGTCACTAGGAACGCGTCTCAAGGAACGCGTCACTAGGAACGCGTCTCAAGGGAACGCGTCTCAAGGAACGCGTCTCTAGGAACGCGTTTCTAGGAACGCGTCACTAGGAACGCGGTCTCAAGGAACACGTCTCAAGGAACGCGTTTCTAGGAACGCGTCACTAGGAACGCGTCTCAAGGAACGCGTCTCAAGGAACGCGTCTCTAGGAACGCGTTTCTAGGAACGCCGTTTCTAGGAACGCGTTTTTAGGAACGCGTTTTTAGGAACGTGTTTCAAGGAATGTGTTTTTAGGAACGTGTTTCTAGGAACGTGTTTCTAGGAACGCGTTTCTATGAACGCGTTTTTAGGAACGTGTTTCGAGGAACGTGTTTTTAGGAACGTGTTTCAAGGAACGTGTTTTTAGGAACGTGTTTCTAGGAACGTGTTTTTAGGAACGTGTTTTTAGGAACGTGTTTCTAGGAACGTGTTTCTAGGAACGTGTTTTTAGGAATGTGTTTCAAGGAACGTGTTTCAAGGAACGTGTTTCTAGGAACGTGTTTCTAGGAACGGTGTTTTTTAGGAACGTGTTTTTAGGAACGTGTTTCAAGGAATGTGTTTTTAGGAACGTGTTTTTAGGAACGTGTTTCAAGGAACGTGTTTCAAGGAACGTGTTTTTTAGGAACGTGTTTTTAGGAACGTGTTTCTAGGAACGTGTTTTAGGAACGTGTTTTTAGGAACGTGTTTTTAGGAACGTGTTTCTAGGAACGTGTTTTTAGGAACGTGTTTTTAGGAACGTGTTTTTAGGAACGTGTTTCTAGGAACGTGTTTTTAGGAACGTGTTTCTAGGAACGTGTTTCTAGGAACGTGTTTCTAGGAACGTGTTTCAAGGAACGACTCGCTAGAAACATCCCACTAGCGGCACGCGTCGCTAGGAACGTGCCGCTAGAAATGGCGCTGCCAGAAACGCACTGCTAGAAACACGCCGTGTTCTCTTTTAACAGTTTCAGTGAAAGCTAGTGATCGTTGACTCTTTGTGTGATTTGTGTTTCAGCCTCAGATAAAATCCGAATTTTTATTTATTACTAGATATATATTATACTACTATACTATAATACTATAGATATATATGATACTACTATACTATAATACTATAGATATATATGATACTACTATACTATAATACTATAGATATATATGATACTACTATACTATAATACTATAGATGTATATTATACTACTATACTATAATACTATAGATATATATGATACTACTACTACTATAATACTATAGATGTATATGATACTACTATACTATAATACTATAGATATATATGATACTACTATACTATAATACTATAGATATATATGATACTACTATACTATAATACTATAGATATATATGATACTACTATACTATAATACTATAGATGTATATTATACTACTATACTATAATACTATAGATATATATGATACTACTATACTATAATACTATAGATGTATATTATACTACTATATACTATAATACTATAGATATATATGATACTACTATACTATAATACTATAGATATATTCAAAATGAATGAATGTTTATTTATTACTAGATATGTTAAGAACTCAAATGTGTTTTAATGGTTCTTCATGACGTTTGTTCAGTCGGCGGCCGGTCGGACGTGACTTCCTGCTCTTTGTGAGCGGCGCTGTGACTGGTGTGCTGAATTAGTGGAAGCAGACTAGAATTAGAAACCAGGGCATCTTTAGCAGGGTGGGCTGTCGGTCCAAGGGGGGGGGATCCTGGTCTTTAGCAGGGTGGGCTGTCGGTCCAAGGGGGGGGGGGGATCCTGGTCTTTAGCAGGGTGGGCTGTCGGTCCAAGGGGGGGGGGGATCCTGGTCTTTAGCAGGGTGGGCTGTCGGTCCGAGGGGGGGGGGGGGTTCTGGTCTTTGTGTCCGCCAGATGGGGGGGGGGGTATTACTGATCCTCAGAATAAGTGGTGGTCTCTGGGGTGGAACAGCGAGGGACACAATGATCCCCGCCGTGAAAAGGCAAAGTTATAAATTCATCTATTTGCTCTCCGCTGACCTCGGCTCTCAGCCGGCTCGCCGCTCTCACCCGCAATGCATCAGCCTGTCACAATATTGAGGGGAACGTGAAATGAGGAAGAATGACTACCAGATGCTTTATTGTCTTTGTAATTTTCCACATAATTAGCCGGGAAGAAAAGTCCCCGCTCCGGTTTAATCATGCTGAATGAACTTGAAGATTCGCCATTCTGCCCGACAGCAGAGGGGGGGGGGGGACGCGGGCGCCACGGCCTCCGTTGGGGGGCGAGGGGGGCACGGCCTCTTCTCAGCCCAAAAGTGAGAGCGTTTAACTGTGCGTGACTGTGTGCTGCTGATGTAGTTGACAGATAAAAGATTAAGCGAATCTGTTAACACCTCCTGGCATCACGGCGGCCGGCTCATTTAATGGGGCCACTCAGCCTGAGAGCAGCGCCGCCGCCGCCGCCATCACCGCCGCCGTGTCATTAGTTAAGACTCCGTACCGACGCAGCACCATCAAACCCACATTAGTCTGTTGATGATGTTTAATTTGCTTTTGATAAGCCACCTCCGTGTTGTCCTCAGCTGATCAGCCTAATAGTTACTAATTACAGAGATATTACTAATGAATTAAAAAGACATTTACCTCAACCACTAAAAGTCCTAATTAAGGAAATGAAGAGCGTCCCGATAGATCGACTGCAGCGATGATCCACAGTCTCAAAGTTACTGCAGATTCCTTCACTGTCAACTGGTGGGAGAGGATCCGGTATCAGTTATTAACTGCTCATTTCTATTGATTTAAAATAATATTAACATTCCTCAACAATGTTTAAATCTGCAGAAGAAGAAAGCTGCACATCACATTACAAATAACATTTCCATGTATTTTTATGATGCATAAATAGATGTTGAAACCGAGGTTTTAATGTCAGAATGGATATATCTGCTTCATCTGAGTCTATGTGGAGCGAGAAGGAAGTTACTGCTTTTATTGTGGTAGTCTGAGTAACGTGACGTCATGTCTTTTATTGTGGTAGTCTGAGTAACGTGACGTCATGTCTTTTATTGTGGTAGTCTGAGTAACGTGACGTCATGTCTTTTATTGTGGTAGTCTGAGTAACGTGACGTCATGTCTTTTATTGTGGTAATCTGAGTAACGTGACGTCATGTCTTTTATTGTGGTAATCTGAGTAACGTGACGTCATGTCTTTTATTGTGGTAGTCTGAGTAACGTGACGTCATGTCTTTTATTGTGGTAGTCTGAGTAACGTGACGTCATGTCTTTTATTGTGGTAATCTGAGTAACGTGACGTCATGTCTTTTATTGTGGTAATCTGAGTAACGTGACGTCATGTCTTTTATTGTGGTAGTCTGAGTAACGTGACGTCATATCCGTTCCGTATCCGTCAACCAAAACAAACCTCAGAAAGTCTAAACCGTTGGAGGGTCGTCGTGGATACGACCTGCACCCTCCCATGTTAAATCCAGCGTGGTAAACACTACACATCCAGTAAAGGATGGAAACACTTTGGGTTTCACACATTGACAGGAAAAGCAGAGCTACACGGAGCAGAGATAAAGCTGCATGCTAACGTCTAAAGAAGGACAAAATGTGTCTGAAAGTAAAAAAAACAAAAAACGAAATATGTCCAAAAAAAGGCAGAAATATAACTGAATAAAAGTCTGAAATATGTCAGAGAAAAAGTGATCACGAAACATTATGGTATGGAAGTTACGTGGTGGTGGAGCCGGCCGTCGCTCTCGTCTCCGTGGTCAAATAGGCCGAAGCTAAAAACTGTAACATGCAGAGCCTGGCTCTGATCCAACCAGACTCCATTCAGAAAACAAGCATTTTAGAAGTCGTCTATTTGTCGTCATGGTAACAGACCTGACGAAGCATGAATTCAGACTTTTTACTGATCAGCATCATGATGTTGTTATTTCAGCATCATGTTGATCTGTTTATTGATATTATTTGTGTGTTATTCTGAGTTCATACGTTCAGTAGAGACGTGTGTCTGCTAGATACAGTCAGTGTGATGTCACTGGATGTGAATACAGCTCGCCGCCGGGTGACGTTATGAACCCTGACACGACGGCGTTTGGTTTTCTGACGTATCTGGGACTTCACCAACATGAACACAGCAGCTACAGAGGTTACTCTTCCATGGATGATGGAGGACATGTTGTTGGTATCCATGGAGACGAGCTACTCCTCTCCGGAGTGTCTGATGATACCGGCGGTCCGACTCGTGTGAGGAAAGCGAGATGAAACTTTACTTCACTCTTGGTGTGAACGCAGCGGAACGTGTAGCAGCCATTGTGTGTCTGGGATCCCTCCATGTGGCCTAAAGCCTCTCTGAGAGCCAGGACGCTCCAGAGAGCAGAAGAGCAGACACTCATCCTCCTCCTCCTCCTCATCCTCATCCTCATCCTCATCCTCCTCCTCATCCTCCTCATCCTCATCCTCTTCCTCCTCATCCTCATCCTCCTCTCTCTCCTCTCCTCTCCTCCTCCTCCTCCTCCTCCTCCTCATCCTCATCCTCATCCTCCTTCTCCTCATCCTCCTCCTCATCCCTCCTCCCTCCTCTCTCTCCTCTCCTCTCCTCCTCCTCCTCCTCCTCCTCCTCATCCTCATCCTCATCCTCCTTCTCCTCATCCTCCTCCTCATCCTCCTCCTCCTCCTCCTCCTCCTCCTCATCCTCCTCTCTCTCTCCTCTCCTCTCCTCTCCTCCTCCTCCTCCTCCTCATCCTCCTCTCTCTCCTCTCCTCCTCCCTCCTCCTCATCCTCCTCTCTCTCCTCTCCTCGTCCTCCTCCTCCTCCTCCTCCTCCTCATCCTCTTCCTCCTCATCCTCATCCTCCTCCTCATCCTCAATCCTCATCCTCCTCTCTCTCCTCTTCTCTCCTCTCACCTCATCCTCCTCCTCCTCCTCCTCATCCTCCTCATCCTCATCCTCTTCCTCCTCATCCTCATCCCTCCTCCTCCTCCTCATCCTCATCCTCCTCACCTCCTCCTACCTCCTCCTCCTCCTCCTCTCCTCTCTCCTCCTCCTCCTCATCCTCCTCATCCTCTTCCTCCTCATCCTCATCCTCATCCTCATCCTCCTCATCCTCATCCTCTTCCTCCTCATCCTCATCCTCCTCCTCATCCTCCTCTCTCTCTCCTCTTCTCTCCTCCTCCTCCTCCTCCTCCTCCTCCTCCTCATCCTCCTCATCCTCATCCTCTTCCTCCTCATCCTCATCCTCCTCCTCCTCCTCCTCCTCATCCTCATCCTCATCCTCCTCATCCTCATCCTCTTCCTCCTCATCCTCATCCTCCTCCTTCTCCTCCTCCTCATCCTCATCCTCCTCCTCCTCTCTCTCCTCTCCTCTCCTCCTCCTCCTCCTCCTCCTCATCCTCCTCCTCCTCCTCCTCCTCCTCCTCATCCTCCTCCTCCTCCTCCTCCTCATCCTCCTCCTCATCCTCTCCTCCTCCTCCTCCTCCTCCTCCTCCTCCTCCTCATCCTCCTCCTCATCCTCCTCCTCCTCCTCATCCTCCTTCTCCTCCTCCTCCTCCTCATCATCTCATACCGTCACTGCCGCCGCCACAAAGGCCACGGCAGGAGACGGGACATAAAAGCATCTTGAGATTGCTCCAGATCTGAGCTGAATTGCTCCTGATGCAGCTGGAGGAGCAGCGGTGGATGAATGGTCACTTTATGACAGCAGGCCGTGTGCAGTCAAACAGTCAAACAGTCAAACAGTCAAACAGTCAAACAGCACCAGGCCCATTCTGCAGCCTTTATTAACCGGACGGGGGGGAGGGGGTTGTAAAACTGTCTGGACTTAAAGCCCAGTGAAGGAGTAAAGGAGTAAGGGAGTGTGGGTGGGGCTCTGACGGGTGGTGTTGGGTCTGACGGGTGGTGTTGGGTCTGACCCCGGGAGGCTGACGGCTTCACAGCCTCTAAACTCATCACTTAAATCCTCCGTCATAAAAGAGGCTGTATTTCTCTCCGGCGGCAGCGGTAAGTGGCGGTATCTGTCTCGTAATGCGGTGGCGTGGAGGACGGCGGGCCGTCAGCCCTCCCGCTGTCAGAGAACACGGCGTTTAACACGGCATGAAATCAGCCACAAAAGAGGCCGCCGGCGGGGAGCAGCGAGACAAGATGTCTGCCCGGCCTCCTGGAGAGGAACGCTAATCACACAGAGGGGGGGGGGACAGGCAGACTACAGCCGACGGCGAGGGACACACACACAACACCAGACAGACGCTCACCGATGGCCGACCCGGCGGCGCGGTGGTTCAGGACCTTTAGTCCACATTCACAACTTTTCTAACTTCAACCGACGCCGACTCAAGTGACATCACTCAGCAGCTCCTTCTGGAGACACTAAAGGCTTTATACTACTCTAAAAACATCTGCAGTAGAAATCCCCAACACCTGGAGACACCTGGAGACACCTGGAGACACTAAAGGCTTTATACTACTCTAAAAACATCTACAGTAGAACTCCCCAACACCTGGAAACACCTGGAGACACTAAAGGCTTTATACTACTCTAAAAACATCTGCAGTAGAACTTCCCAACACCTGGAAACACCTGGAGACACCTGGAGACACCTGGAGACACCTGGAGACACCTGGAGACACCCGGAAACACCTGGAGACAGAAACATAAACCTCAGATTATTCAAGACTAAAACTTCTATATTAGGGTCAAAGTTAACGCGATAAACGCAAATTAGTTTGAACGCCACTTGTGATTTCTCGGTCATAGCGGCTCAGTTTTAGAGATAAAGTGAAGATCCTGGTATCATCTAAAACTATAAAAACAGTCATGTCCATTTTCAAAGGGTCCCTTGACCTCTGACCTCAAGAGATGTGAATGTGAGGACTTTTGTCCGAAAAAAATGTCCGAAAACTTTCCAATAAAAAGTCTGAAAAAAAAGTTGTCAAAATGTTCGAAAAAATAAATGAATTAATAAAAAGTTCTCAAAATGTCAGAAAAAAAGTCTGAAAAATGTTCGCAAAAAAAAAATGTCAAAAGAAATGTTGAAAAGATGTCCAAGAAAAGTCAGAAAATTGTCTGGAATATGTCAGAAAGAAAGGCAGAGTTAAAGTGATCCTGGTTTCATAGTAAACTCTAGAACCTGATGGATCCATCGGTACCAACCGGGTCAGACTAGCTGGTCATGAAGGAGGTCCCTTGACCTCTGACCTCCAGATCAGTGAATGTAAATGGGTTCTATGGGTACCCACGAGTCTCCCCTTTACAGACATGCCCACTTTATGATCATCACATGCAGTTTGGGGGCAAGTCATAGTCAAGTCAGCACACTGACACACTGACAGCTGTTGTTGCCTGTTGGGCTGCAGTTTGCCATGTTATGATTGGAGCATATTGTTTTATGCTAAATGCAGTACCTGTGAGGGTTTCTGGATCAATATCTGTTATTGATTTGTGTTGTTAATTGATTTACAGTAATAAATATATACATACATTTACATAAAGCAGCAGATTAGTCCACTCCCATGTTGATAAGAGGATTAAATACCTGATGAATGTAGGTTGTATTTATTTATATTCAGAGACTCAGAGAGAGACAGCTGGATGTTGGGAGGTCTGACTGGACAGAAATAAAGGGGAGGATGTGATGTGTCGAGCAGTAAAAGGAGGGCGGGGTGTCAGGGGGGAGGGTTTAGATGGGTGTGTTTATGTCTGTTGGGTGGGGGGGTGGTGGACTGTGTAAAGCCAATGAATAAATCAGTGGTTAGTAACAGTATTTGAATAACAGGAGGAGGAGGAGGAGGAGGAGCTGCAGCTGCATTACTGAACAGACAATAGGACGTCAACAGATGGGAGCTGAGTTAAAGGAAGTCAGAGCTTTAGTTAAGGAGCTGACAGACAGCTGGTCTGATCTCTCAGCCTCTCGCCTTTCTTCCTCTCAGTGTTCCACTCTGTCTGCTGAGTTCACAGAGTGGTGCGGCTTCACCGCCATCCCAACTCCATCCCAACTCCATCCCAACTCCATCCCAACTCCATCCCAACACCATCCCAACTCCATCCCAACACCATCCCAACTCCATCCCAACTCCATCCCAACTCCATCCCAACTCCATCCCAACACCATCCCAACTCCATCCCAACACCATCCCAACTCCATCCCAACTCCATCCCAACTCCATCCCAACACCATCCCAACTCCATCCCAACTCCATCCCAACTCCATCCCAACTCCATCCCAACACCATCCCAACTCCATCCCAAC
>JAUPFX010000011.1:34012769-34025269 GCA_036937225.1 Sebastes paucispinis
AACAGCTAGCAGCTAGCAGCTAGCAGCTAGCAGCTAACAGCTAACAGCTAACAGCTAGCAGCTAGCAGCTAACAGCTAGCAGCTAGCAGCTAACAGCTAGCAGCTAGCAGCTAGCAGCTAACAGCTAACAGCTAGCAGCTAGCAGCTAGCAGCTAACAGCTAACAGCTAGCAGCTAGCAGCTAACAGCTAGCAGCTAGCAGCTAGCAGCTAACAGCTAACAGCTAGCAGCTAGCAGCTAACAGCTAACAGCTAGCAGCTAACAGCTAACAGCTAACAGCTAGCAGCTAACAGCTAGCTGCTCGGGCCAACCATGGGCCGACTATGGGACTTTGGGCTGTATTTGGGCCAACCTCGGGCCAACCTCGGGCCGACCTCGGGCCAACCTCGGGCCAACTATGGGCCAACTACGGGCCGTTGAACTCTCAGGATGCTTCCTTTACATGTTAGAAGTGTAAAATGGTCTTCAGGCCTTACAGTGGTGAGTCTGTAAACGTCTGGTGAAGAGAGAATGAGATGTTTTATCAGAGCAGAGCAGAGCAGAGGTGTGTGATGCCACATCTGACCGTGTGTGTGTGTGTGTGTGTGTGTATATGTGTGTGTGTGTGTGTGTGTGTGTGTGTTGTGGATGAGCAGCTGAGTTTCGGGGACCCCTGCTCCATCCTCTCCATCTCTGTCAGAGGCGAACACAGAGGAGCCTCTACTTCTTTTAATTTACTGTGTGAATGATTACACAGCTCATTGGCTGGCCATTGTCTCGCTGATGGATTTAATTAAGTTGGGATTAATCACGGCAGGTGATATTTAATGTTTGGGATGAGAGAGCAGAGGAAGGAGTGGTCTCTCTCGCTCTCTCTCTCTCTCTCTCTCAGATTAATGCACCGACTGACAGCCTCCCGGCCTCTCGTCTGCTCGCTTCATCTTCTCCACATCACGGGTCCTCGCTCAGCCCTCCTTCAGCCCTCGCTCAGCCCTCCTTCAGCCCTCGCTCAACCCTCCTTCAGCCCTCGCTCAGCCCTCCTTCAGCCCTCGCTCAACCCTCCTTCAGCCCTCCCTCAACCCTCCCTCAGCCCTCCCTCAACCCTCCCTCAGCCCTCGCTCAGCCCTCCCTCAGCCCTCGCTCAACCCTCCCTCAACCCTCCCTCAACCCTCCCTCAGCCCTCGCTCAGCCCTCGCTCAGCCCTCCCTCAACCCTCCCTCAGCCCTCGCTCAGCCCTCGCTCAGCCCTCGCTCAACCCTCCCTCAACCCTCCCTCAGCCCTCGCTCAGCCCTCCCTCAGCCCTCGCTCAACCCTCCCTCAGCCCTCGCTCAGCCCTCCCTCAGCCCTCGCTCAACCCTCCCTCAACCCTCCCTCAGCCCTCGCTCAGCCCTCGCTCAGCCCTCGCTCAACCCTCCCTCAGCCCTCGCTCAGCCCTCGCTCAGCCCTCGCTCAACCCTCCTTCAGCCCTCGCTCAGCCCTCCCTCAACCCTCCCTCAGCCCTCGCTCAGCCCTCGCTCAGCCCTCGCTCAGCCCTCGCTCAACCCTCCTTCAGCCCTCCCTCAGCCCTCGCTCAGCCCTCCCTCAACCCTCCCTCAGCCCTCGCTCAGCCCTCGCTCAGCCCTCGCTCAGCCCTCGCTCAACCCTCCTTCAGCCCTCCCTCAGCCCTCGCTCAGCCCTCGCTCAGCCCTCGCTCAACCCTCCTTCAGCCCTCCCTCAGCCCTCGCTCAACCCTCCCTCAGCCCTCCCTCAGCCCTCGCTCAGCCCTCGCTCAGCCCTCCCTCAGCCCTCCCTCAGCCCTCGCTCAGCCCTCGCTCAGCCCTCCCTCAGCCCTCCCTCAGCCCTCGCTCAGCCCTCGCTCAGCCCTCCCTCAGCCCTCGCTCAGCCCTCGCTCAGCCCTCGCTCAGCCCTCGCTCAGCCCTCGCTCAGCCCTCGCTCAGCCCTCCCTCAACCCTCCCTCAGCCCTCCCTCAGCCCTCCCTCAACCCTCCCTCAGCCCTCGCTCAGCCCTCGCTCAGCCCTCGCTCAGCCCTCGCTCAACCCTCCCTCAGCCCTCCCTCAACCCTCCCTCAGCCCTCCCTCAACCCTCCCTCAGCCCTCCCTCAGCCCTCCCTCAGCCCTCGCTCAGCCCTCGCTCAGCCCTCCCTCAACCCTCCCTCAGCCCTCCCTCAGCCCTCGCTCAGCCCTCCCTCAACCCTCGCTCAACCCTCCCTCAGCCCTCCCTCAGCCCTCGCTCAACCCTCCCTCAACCCTCCCTCAGCCCTCCCTCAGCCCTCGCTCAACCCTCCCTCAACCCTCCCTCAGCCCTCCCTCAGCCCTCGCTCAACCCTCCCTCAGCCCTCCCTCAGCCCTCGCTCAACCCTCCCTCAACCCTCCCTCAGCCCTCCCTCAGCCCTCCCTCAACCCTCCCTCAGCCCTCGCTCAGCCCTCGCTCAGCCCTCGCTCAGCCCTCGCTCAACCCTCCCTCAGCCCTCCCTCAACCCTCCCTCAGCCCTCCCTCAACCCTCCCTCAGCCCTCCCTCAGCCCTCCCTCAGCCCTCGCTCAGCCCTCGCTCAGCCCTCCCTCAACCCTCCCTCAGCCCTCCCTCAGCCCTCGCTCAGCCCTCCCTCAACCCTCGCTCAACCCTCCCTCAGCCCTCCCTCAGCCCTCCCTCAACCCTCCCTCAGCCCTCGCTCAACCCTCCCTCAACCCTCCCTCAGCCCTCGCTCAGCCCTCGCTCAGCCCTCCCTCAGCCCTCCCTCAACCCTCCCTCAGCCCTCGCTCAGCCCTCGCTCAGCCCTCCCTCAACCCTCCCTCAACCCTCCCTCAGCCCTCGCTCAGCCCTCGCTCAGCCCTCGCTCAGCCCTCGCTCAGCCCTCGCTCAGCCCTCGCTCAGCCCTCCCTCAACCCTCCCTCAGCCCTCGCTCAGCCCTCGCTCAGCCCTCCCTCAACCCTCCCTCAGCCCTCGCTCAGCCCTCGCTCAGCCCTCCCTCAACCCTCCCTCAACCCTCGCTATATGAATTTATGACAATAGAATAGAAATAATGTAGTTTTACTTTTGTACGGCACTTTGTAGGCAGGAGAAGTTCTACTGACGTCTGGAGGGACCTGGAGGGTCTGGAGGGGTCTGGAGGGGTCTAGAGGGGTCTAGAGGGTCTGATGAGGTCTGGAGGGGTCTAGAGGGTCTGGAGGGGTCTAGAGGGACCTGGAGGGACCTGGAGGGACCTGGAGGGGGGTGTCGTGGTCCCGTCAGTGCCATGTGTGCGTGTGTGATAGTGATCTGGTAGAGATCTCTGGCGGTGATGAGGTGACCCCCGTCCTGCTGTCATTAACATGGTAATAGGGCATCTGTCAGCTGGGGGGTTGGGGGGGGGGGGGGGGGGTCCTCCTCCCTGAACCCGGATCACTTCATTAATTAACCTGAACCTCAGGTCCACCTTGCCGTTACCTCCAGAGCCCCCCCCCCCCCGCCGTTAGACCTGTGTTTACACGCCGCTCCACGCCGCCTCTCTGACCTGCTGATTAGTGTTCCGTGTAAATCAGAGCTCCGACAACAAAAGCACCTGTCGGGGGGGCGCGCTCATTAATTGGAAGAGGTGTGTCATAAAAACAGCTTCTTTCTAATCAGCAGAATAATTCACCTGATGAATATGATGCTTCAGCATCACGAGAGCGGGAAGCCTCGGCGCCGTCTGTCGACCCCCCCCCCCCCATGTGTCAGTTGATTATATGACCATAGAAATAACGGCTGAATGAAGAACGGTCATTAAACCATCGCCGGCTCTTTGTTGGTGTTTTCCTCCTCGGCCCATCTGTTGGTGTGAGAAGCTCCGACATCACTACTGAGGCTGCTGCACTCTGGCACCGGGCCAACGCCCTCGTCTCCACGCCGAGCGGCGGGCGGCGAGCGGCGAGCGTTGAGCGGCGAGCGTTGAGCGGCGAGCGGCGAGCGGCGAGTGGTGAGCAGCGCTCAACATGTGGAGGAAACTTTGTGCTGCCTCCATATTGTCATTATATGTAGAGCACATATTCCTGGTCCCCAGAGGACGATCCATAATGACTCTCTGACCTTTGGTCCGGCTCAACGCCACCGCTGCTGTGACCAAACATGGCCGGATTAACCCCCCCCCTTTTACCTCCCAGTTCACCCACTTCCTCCCTCTCTACCGGCTCACATCTCTTCTACAGATATAATAATATAAACGTGGTGTTCTCATGCTGGACTGGTGGTTGAGATGAGGACGGAGATGTGGGTGTCTGTTCCCAGTGTGCTGTCTTACAGGGCCGCTGGGCGTCCTGGCAGACGTGCAGCAGCAGCAGCAGCAGCAGCAGCGCGGCGCGGCGGTGTCGGCGTCTATCAGGGTATTAGCTCTGAAATGAGACCGCTGTCGAGCTAAAGGTCAGCAGGGAGAAGAAAGTTTCCGTCAGCGCGCCGACAGACAGCCGCTCTTGTCACAGATTAATCTGTGAATCATTATCATGCATCTGAATGTGAATAATTCTGAGGCGGAGATACATTTCTGGATTAATTCAGCTCTGAGGGCGTCTTCCTCTTCTGCTGTGGCGGCGGCGGCAGCGGCGGCGGCGGCCTGAAACACAGCGTCCACGCACCACTGCAGAAAAGATTAGAATATATGTGTGCATTTATATTACCTCCTTTACTGTCAGCTAAATTATTCATGTCATCCAGATGAGTCGAGTCGCGGCGTGTTTCCTGCTGCGGGCCATACATCTAACATTTCACTTTAATAAACAGTCACATTAATATGTTTGTCATCGTTCAGCGCTACGCTGAGAGAGATTTACACCTGAACACGGAACATTATGTGGACTAAACATGATGATGTCAGGTGTCAGTGTGGAGGAGGAATCAGCTGCTGGCTGGGGGATGACATCACGTACTGTCAGGGCCGTCTGACATCATCATCATCATCATCATCATCATCATCATCTTCATCATCCCTGCGTTTATCTTCATTTAAGTTCTGTTCAGCTGCTTTTATACCGTCTCTCCAACAATATTACGTTCTCCTACAATAAACTTGGAGGGAAACATCATCTCTGCCGGATTACTGTCGTAGTTTAATACACCTGGTTAACGTTGTCATGGAAACAAAACCAAAACACCAAATAAGATCCTGGTATCATCTGAAACTAGAGAACCTGATGAATCCATCGGTACCAACCATGTTACTACTACTACCACTACCACTACTACTACTGCTACTACTACTGCTACTATTACTACTACTACTATTGCTACTACTACTACTACTACTACTGGTATCATCTGAAACTAGAGAACCTGATGAATCCATCGGTACCAACCGTGTGGGATACAGTAGGTGAGGTAGACTGGTCCGATGCAGACTGGAGATTTATTCTGAATCAGTACGGCATTCAGGTATTTTTGACATACTACATGCATACTACATACTACATGTTTGCCAAATCAGTACGTTCTACTAGTATAGTATGAGGTAGTACTACTAGTATAGTATGAGGTACTACTAGTATAGTATGAGGTACTACTAGTATAGTATGAGGTAGTACTAGTATAATATGAGGGTTTTGAATACAGCCAGAATGCTTTCATTGAGTATGATTTGATAGTAATCCAACCCCAGCCCAACGCTTTACCAAGAGATCCACCGTGAAGCTGGTGAGTCGTGGTGAGTCGTGGTGAATCGTGTTGAGTCGTGTTGAGTCGTGGTGAGTCGTGTTGAGTCGTGGTGAGTCGTGTTGAGTCGTGGTGAATCGTGGTGAGTCGTGTTGAGTCGTGTTGAGTCGTGGTGAGTCGTGGTGAGGTGTGGTGAGTCGTGGTGAGTCGTGTTGAGTCGTGGTGAGTCGTGTTGAGTCGTGGTGAGTCGTGGTGAGTCATGTTGAGTCGTGTTGAGTCGTGGTGAGTCGTGGTGAGGTGTGGTGAGTCATGTTGAGTCGTGTTGAGTCGTGTTGAGTCGTGGTGAGTCATGTTGAGTCGTGTTGAGTCGTGGTGAGTCGTGGTGAGGTGTGGTGAGGTGTGGTGAGTTGTGGTAGCTGAGCTGGAGGCCTGATTCCTGTTTAAAGCACTACAGCTGCTCCAGTAGATGAATAAATGTCCTTCAGATGTCTCCTTTAGAGGCTTCAGTGCCCTTTCCCTGTGTCTCTCCTCCAGGAGACAATGTGTTCGTCCTCCTGCAGATGTTCAACCCGCCCACTGATGAATCTGCAATTATTGATGGCTTCATATAAGCAGTGAACTTCTCCAATCGGCCCCGCATGGTAATTGTAAAGGAAGTCATATGCATAAAATTAATTATACGGCGCAATAAGGCCCATAAATCAGGTCACTATCAATCGAGAGGAAAATGTTTCAGGCGTCGGCTCCTCTGCAGAGTTCAAGGTAAAGAAGAGGAAAGGATTCCTCTTTTTTACCAAATCAAGGAAGTAATCAGTCAGAGAGGACAAAGAGGCGTCTCTCACGGCGAGGGCTCTATATGTGGAACTAGAGATGAGCTTTCTTCTGATGTCTGCTGCTTCATCTGAGAACTGCTGCAATCAAAGAACAGCTACCTTTACTCTCTTAAAGACACTTCTCACCCGGACCAGGACCAGGACCATGTCCAACCGGGCTGCAGGAAGACACACTGGACATGTCCTGCAGGGAGGACGCATCTCTGGAGTCCAACAGGAAGTGATCATCTCTCTGGTTCCCTCCACTAACAGCCAATGGGATTGTTCCCGTTGTCTCACTGTGTCCTCCACCAGTATCTGATGGTGAAGACGTGATGCTGCAGGACGTCTCCAGCAGCAGAGGTTGAGCGATGTCTCTCAGAGTGGTGGAGGAACTAATTCAGAAGAACAGTTCCAGGCGTTCAGTCCATGTGTTCAGTCCGTGTCTTCAGTCCATGTCTTCAGTCCGTGTGTTCAGTCCATATCTTCAGTCCATGTCTTCAGTCCATGTCTTCAGTCCATGTCTTCAGTCCGTGTGTTCAGTCCATATCTTCAGTCCATGTCTTCAGTCCATGTCTTCAGTCCATGTCTTCAGTCCATGTCTTCAGTCCGTGTGTTCAGTCCATATCTTCAGTCCATGTCTTCAGTCCGTGTGTTCAGTCCATATCTTCAGTCCATGTCTTCAGTCCATGTCTTCAGTCCATGTCTTCAGTCCATGTGTTCAGTCTGTGTCTTCAGTCCGTGTCTTCAGTCCATATCTTCAGTCCATGTCTTCAGTCCATGTCTTCAGTCCATGTCTTCAGTCCATGTCTTCAGTCCATGTTTTCAGTCCATGTCTTATCTCCATGTCTTTAGTCCGTGTCTTCAGTCCATGTCTTCAGTCCATGTCTTCAGTCCATGTCTTTAGTCCATGTGTTCAGTCCATGTCTTCAGTCCATGTCTTCAGTCTGTGTCTTCAGTCCATGTCTTTAGTCCATGTGTTCAGTCCATGTCTTCAGTCCTCAGTCCATGTCTTCAGTCCATGTGTTCAGTCCATGTCTTCAGTCCATGTCTTCAGTCCATGTCTTCAGTCCATGTCTTTAGTCCATGTGTTCAGTCCATGTCTTCAGTCCTCAGTCCATGTCCTCAGTCCATGTGTTCAGTCCATGTCTTCAGTCCATGTCTTCAGTCCATGTCTTTAGTCCATGTGTTCAGTCCATGTCTTCAGTCCTCAGTCCATGTCTTCAGTCCATGTGTTCAGTCCATGTCTTCAGTCCATGTCTTCAGTCCATGTCTTCAGTCCATCTCTTCAGTCCATGTCTTCAGTCCTCAGTCCATGTCTTCAGTCCATGTCTTTAGTCCATGTGTTCAGTCCATGTCTTCAGTCCTCAGTCCATGTCTTCAGTCCATGTGTTCAGTCCATGTCTTCAGTCCATGTCTTCAGTCCATGTCTTCAGTCCATCTCTTCAGTCCATGTCTTCAGTCCTCAGTCCATGTCTTCAGTCCATGTGTTCAGTCCATGTCTTCAGTCCTCAATCCATGTCTTCAGTCCATGTGTTCAGTCCATGTCTTCAGTCCATGTCTTCAGTCCATGTCTTCAGTCCATGTGTTCAGTCCGTGTCTTCAGTCCGTGTGTTCAGTCCGTGTCTTCAGTCCATGTCTTCAGTCCATATCTTCAGTCCATGTCTTCAGTCCATTTCTTCAGTCCATGTCTTCAGTCCATGTCTTCAGTCCATGTTTTCAGTCCATGTCTTATCTCCATGTCTTCAGTCCATGTCTTCAGTCCATGTCTTTAGTCCATGTGTTCAGTCCATGTCTTCAGTCCGTGTCTTCAGTCCATGTCTTCAGTCCATGTCTTTAGTCCATGTGTTCAGTCCATGTCTTCAGTCCTCAGTCCATGTCTTCAGTCCATGTGTTCAGTCCATGTCTTCAGTCCATGTCTTCAGTCTGTGTCTTCAGTCCATGTCTTTAGTCCATGTGTTCAGTCCATGTCTTCAGTCCTCAGTCCATGTCTTCAGTCCATGTGTTCAGTCCATGTCTTCAGTCCATGTCTTCAGTCCATGTGTTCAGTCCATGTCTTCAGTCCATGTCTTCAGTCCATGTCTTTAGTCCATGTGTTCAGTCCATGTCTTCAGTCCTCAGTCCATGTCCTCAGTCCATGTGTTCAGTCCATGTCTTCAGTCCATGTCTTCAGTCCATGTCTTTAATCCATGTGTTCAGTCCATGTCTTCAGTCCTCAGTCCATGTCTTCAGTCCATGTGTTCAGTCCATGTCTTCAGTCCATGTCTTCAGTCCATGTCTTCAGTCCATGTCTTCAGTCCATGTCTTTAGTCCATGTGTTCAGTCCATGTCTTCAGTCCTCAGTCCATGTCCTCAGTCCATGTGTTCAGTCCATGTCTTCAGTCCATGTCTTCAGTCCATGTCTTTAGTCCATGTGTTCAGTCCATGTCTTCAGTCCTCAGTCCATGTCTTCAGTCCATGTGTTCAGTCCATGTCTTCAGTCCATGTCTTCAGTCTGTGTCTTCAGTCCATGTCTTCAGTCCATGTCTTCAGTCCGTGTGTTCAGTCCATATCTTCAGTCCATGTCTTCAGTCCGTGTGTTCAGTCCATATCTTCAGTCCATGTCTTCAGTCCATGTCTTCAGTCCATGTCTTCAGTCCATGTGTTCAGTCTGTGTCTTCAGTCCGTGTCTTCAGTCCATATCTTCAGTCCATGTCTTCAGTCCATGTCTTCAGTCCATGTCTTCAGTCCATGTCTTCAGTCCATGTTTTCAGTCCATGTCTTATCTCCATGTCTTCAGTCCATGTCTTCAGTCCATGTCTTTAGTCCATGTGTTCAGTCCATGTCTTCAGTCCGTGTCTTCAGTCCATGTCTTCAGTCCATGTCTTCAGTCCATGTCTTTAGTCCATGTGTTCAGTCCATGTCTTCAGTCCTCAGTCCATGTCTTCAGTCCATGTGTTCAGTCCATGTCTTCAGTCCATGTCTTCAGTCTGTGTCTTCAGTCCATGTCTTTAGTCCATGTGTTCAGTCCATGTCTTCAGTCCTCAGTCCATGTCTTCAGTCCATGTGTTCAGTCCATGTCTTCAGTCCATGTCTTCAGTCCATGTCTTCAGTCCATGTCTTTAGTCCATGTGTTCAGTCCATGTCTTCAGTCCTCAGTCCATGTCCTCAGTCCATGTGTTCAGTCCATGTCTTCAGTCCATGTCTTCAGTCCATGTCTTTAGTCCATGTGTTCAGTCCATGTCTTCAGTCCTCAGTCCATGTCTTCAGTCCATGTGTTCAGTCCATGTCTTCAGTCCATGTCTTCAGTCCATGTCTTCAGTCCATCTCTTCAGTCCATGTCTTCAGTCCTCAGTCCATGTCTTCAGTCCATGTGTTCAGTCCATGTCTTCAGTCCTCAATCCATGTCTTCAGTCCATGTGTTCAGTCCATGTCTTCAGTCCATGTCTTCAGTCCATGTCTTCAGTCCATGTGTTCAGTCCGTGTCTTCAGTCCGTGTGTTCAGTCCGTGTCTTCAGTCCATGTCTTCAGTCCATGTCTTCAGTCCATCTCTTCAGTCCATGTCTTCAGTCCTCAGTCCATGTCTTCAGTCCATGTGTTCAGTCCATGTCTTCAGTCCTCAATCCATGTCTTCAGTCCATGTGTTCAGTCCATGTCTTCAGTCCATGTCTTCAGTCCATGTCTTCAGTCCATGTGTTCAGTCCGTGTCTTCAGTCCGTGTGTTCAGTCCGTGTCTTCAGTCCATGTCTTCAGTCCATATCTTCAGTCCATGTCTTCAGTCCATTTCTTCAGTCCATGTCTTCAGTCCATGTCTTCAGTCCATGTTTTCAGTCCATGTCTTATCTCCATGTCTTCAGTCCATGTCTTCAGTCCATGTCTTTAGTCCATGTGTTCAGTCCATGTCTTCAGTCCGTGTCTTCAGTCCATGTCTTCAGTCCATGTCTTCAGTCCATGTCTTTAGTCCATGTGTTCAGTCCATGTCTTCAGTCCTCAGTCCATGTCTTCAGTCCATGTGTTCAGTCCATGTCTTCAGTCCATGTCTTCAGTCTGTGTCTTCAGTCCATGTCTTTAGTCCATGTGTTCAGTCCATGTCTTCAGTCCTCAGTCCATGTCTTCAGTCCATGTGTTCAGTCCATGTCTTCAGTCCATGTCTTCAGTCCATGTGTTCAGTCCATGTCTTCAGTCCATGTCTTCAGTCCATGTCCTCAGTCCATGTCTTTAGTCCATGTGTTCAGTCCATGTCTTCAGTCCTCAGTCCATGTCCTCAGTCCATGTGTTCAGTCCATGTCTTCAGTCCATGTCTTCAGTCCATGTCTTTAGTCCATGTGTTCAGTCCATGTCTTCAGTCCTCAGTCCATGTCCTCAGTCCATGTGTTCAGTCCATGTCTTCAGTCCATGTCTTCAGTCCATGTCTTTAGTCCATGTGTTCAGTCCATGTCTTCAGTCCTCAGTCCATGTCTTCAGTCCATGTGTTCAGTCCATGTCTTCAGTCCATGTCTTCAGTCCATGTCTTCAGTCCATGTCTTCAGTCCATGTCTTTAGTCCATGTGTTCAGTCCATGTCTTCAGTCCTCAGTCCATGTCCTCAGTCCATGTGTTCAGTCCATGTCTTCAGTCCATGTCTTCAGTCCATGTCTTTAGTCCATGTGTTCAGTCCATGTCTTCAGTCCTCAGTCCATGTCTTCAGTCCATGTGTTCAGTCCATGTCTTCAGTCCATGTCTTCAGTCTGTGTCTTCAGTCCATGTCTTCAGTCCATGTCTTCAGTCCGTGTGTTCAGTCCATATCTTCAGTCCATGTCTTCAGTCCGTGTGTTCAGTCCATATCTTCAGTCCATGTCTTCAGTCCATGTCTTCAGTCCATGTCTTCAGTCCATGTGTTCAGTCTGTGTCTTCAGTCCGTGTCTTCAGTCCATATCTTCAGTCCATGTCTTCAGTCCATGTCTTCAGTCCATGTCTTCAGTCCATGTCTTCAGTCCATGTTTTCAGTCCATGTCTTATCTCCATGTCTTCAGTCCATGTCTTCAGTCCATGTCTTTAGTCCATGTGTTCAGTCCATGTCTTCAGTCCGTGTCTTCAGTCCATGTCTTCAGTCCATGTCTTCAGTCCATGTCTTTAGTCCATGTGTTCAGTCCATGTCTTCAGTCCTCAGTCCATGTCTTCAGTCCATGTGTTCAGTCCATGTCTTCAGTCCATGTCTTCAGTCTGTGTCTTCAGTCCATGTCTTTAGTCCATGTGTTCAGTCCATGTCTTCAGTCCTCAGTCCATGTCTTCAGTCCATGTGTTCAGTCCATGTCTTCAGTCCATGTCTTCAGTCCATGTCTTCAGTCCATGTCTTTAGTCCATGTGTTCAGTCCATGTCTTCAGTCCTCAGTCCATGTCCTCAGTCCATGTGTTCAGTCCATGTCTTCAGTCCATGTCTTCAGTCCATGTCTTTAGTCCATGTGTTCAGTCCATGTCTTCAGTCCTCAGTCCATGTCTTCAGTCCATGTGTTCAGTCCATGTCTTCAGTCCATGTCTTCAGTCCATGTCTTCAGTCCATCTCTTCAGTCCATGTCTTCAGTCCTCAGTCCATGTCTTCAGTCCATGTGTTCAGTCCATGTCTTCAGTCCTCAATCCATGTCTTCAGTCCATGTGTTCAGTCCATGTCTTCAGTCCATGTCTTCAGTCCATGTCTTCAGTCCATGTGTTCAGTCCGTGTCTTCAGTCCGTGTGTTCAGTCCGTGTCTTCAGTCCATGTCTTCAGTCCATATCTTCAGTCCATGTCTTCAGTCCATTTCTTCAGTCCATGTCTTCAGTCCATGTCTTCAGTCCATGTTTTCAGTCCATGTCTTATCTCCATGTCTTCAGTCCATGTCTTCAGTCCATGTCTTTAGTCCATGTGTTCAGTCCATGTCTTCAGTCCGTGTCTTCAGTCCATGTCTTCAGTCCATGTCTTCAGTCCATGTCTTTAGTCCATGTGTTCAGTCCATGTCTTCAGTCCTCAGTCCATGTCTTCAGTCCATGTGTTCAGTCCATGTCTTCAGTCCATGTCTTCAGTCTGTGTCTTCAGTCCATGTCTTTAGTCCATGTGTTCAGTCCATGTCTTCAGTCCTCAGTCCATGTCTTCAGTCCATGTGTTCAGTCCATGTCTTCAGTC
>JAUPFX010000011.1:34030269-34082769 GCA_036937225.1 Sebastes paucispinis
GCTCCAGAGGAGGTCAGGGTTCCTAATGGAGGGAAAGAACCAGGACGTATCTCAGTGTCAGCCATGATGACAGCTGTTTGAATCCTCCAGATGTTGAGGAAAGGAGCTTCAATGCTTCCTTTATTATCTCCTTTAGCAGAGGATACACTGGAGCATCCTTCAGCAAAGGAAAGGAGAGAATACTGCAACAATAACTCCTCTGAGGTCTAACGGCGTTTTTAAAATCATCTTTTATGCTACTTGCATATAACATGATACCCGTGTGTCTCCTACCGACATGTGCAGAACACTCTCAGCTCTCAGTTCATGGGGAATGTCCTTTGTCCTGAAAAAGCCCAAAAAAAGTCTGAAAATGTCCGAAACAAATGTTCAAAACAATGTCAGAGAAAATGTTCTAAAATATGAAAAAATATCTGAAAAAGTCAGAAAAAAATTCAAATTTGGCATAAAAATATGCTCAAATCACAACATGGGAAACTCGTTGGTTGGTACCGATGGATTCGTCAGATTCTCTAGTTTCAGATGAGACCAGTATCTTCTCTCTAGCTTTAAAACTGAGCAGCTACAACCTAAACATCACAAGTTGTGTTGAAGACATTAGTGGCGTTATCACGTTCAATCTGACGGCTCTAATAGGATTAACAATGTTGAGCTGATATTTATTAGAGCTCCAGAGGAGGTGAAGCTGTCAGGAGGTCAGACCTGGACCTGGACCTGGAGCTGGACCTGGTTCCAGTGACTGGTTTCAGTGGCTGGTTGTAGTTTCACTGTGAGCTCAGTATCTAGGAGGGGGTGTGAGGTGACCTGGAGACTGATGGACTGATGGACGTATACAGATTCCTCATAGAGCTAATTAGCTTAACGAATGGCCTCGTCCCTCCTCTTTGTCTTTAACAATGGCTGCCGCTCCACCCCCCCGTCACTGGTGTGAATGCAGAGGACCACCCAGCCATCAGGACGGAGGAGGTGGAGGAGGAGGAGGTTCATCAGCAGGTAGACCTCCAGGAGTTCACAGGAAGTTCATCCTGCCAGCTGGGACATGTGTCCTCACAGAGAGACTCATTTACATCCATGTAAATACAGTCAGAGCTGTTTACTGGGACAGTAGTGAGACAACCTGGAGGTCAGTCTCTGGTGTCCACTCACACTGTGGGAGGACGAAAGACTGCAGATGTAGATGCACTCACACCTTCTCAACATCTGGACAGAATGAGTCTCAAACCTCCTCCAGAGGTGTTTCATCGATGTGTTTACACCGAACTGTTCAGACTTAAGAGAACTCCTGTTTCTTGGTTGTAGTCCGTCTCCATCTTGGTTGTTGGTCGTCTCCATATTGGTTGTAGTCCGTCTCCATCTTGGTTGTAGTCCTTCTCCATCTTGGTTGTAGTCCTTGTCCATCTTGGTTGTTGGTCGTCTCCATCTTGGTTTTTGGTCGTCTCCATCTTGGTTTTTGGTCGTCTCCATCTTGGTTGTAGTCCGTCTCCATCTTGGTTTCTGATCGTCTCCATCTTGGTTGTAGTCCATCTCCATCTTGGTTTTTGGTTGTCTCCATCTTGGTTGTAGTCCGTCTCCATCTTGGTTGTAGTCCATCTCCATCTTGGTTTTTGGTTGTCTCCATCTTGGTTGTAGTCCGTCTCCATCTTGGCTGTAGTCCTTCTACATCTTGGTTTTAGTCCGTCTCCATCTTGGTTTTTGGCTGACGCAGTCTTGATTTCCATTTGAATCGGTATCGGCCTGATATCTGATCCAGTATCGGCCTGATATCCGATCCAGTATTGGCCTGATATCTGATGCAGTATCGGCCTGATATCCGATCCAGTATTGGCCTGATATCTGATCCAGTATCGGCCTGATATCCGATCCAGTATTGGCCTGATATCTGATCCAGTATCGGTCTGATATCCGATCCAGTATCGGCCTGATATCCGATCCAGTATCGGCCTGATATCTGATCCAGTATCGGTGTGTTAAACCACCAGAACACCACCCAAATGAAAGACAGGATAAGTCACGTGTAACAGCTCTGTGACGTCGTTCCGACACGTCGCCCAGAGAGAGTTTGACTTTGTGAGTGTGGAGATGGAAACATGAGCACGTTCTGCTTTTGTTTGCTGAACAACAGCAGAGTGAATAATGGCTGAATGAAGCGATGGGGAGACGCTGAGCCATAATCTGACCTGCAGATTTTAATAGAGACTAGATGATAAATCAGGAGCATTCATACTCCCCAAATTACCCAAAGCAGTGGAAATGATTGCCTTGGCTTTGCTGCCGTGGATCACAATAGTCTCCCTCTCAAAAAAAAGGAAACGGGGTGGGAGGGACGGGGACAAACAGCGTCCCGAGCCAAAGCGCTGATGGAGCGGCTCCAGGGGGCTGTTAAAAAGTTCTCCGTCAAACGCTGCTCCGCCTGAGTGGAGCGCAACAACAGAGCGGCGCTTTGGCCCTCGCTCATCCTCCGACTGGTTAACATTCATCGAGTCAATCCCCT
The DNA here is from genome assembly GCA_036937225.1 of Sebastes paucispinis. Taxonomy (NCBI): domain Eukaryota; kingdom Metazoa; phylum Chordata; class Actinopteri; order Perciformes; family Sebastidae; genus Sebastes; species Sebastes paucispinis. Next base: position 34,032,761 of record JAUPFX010000011.1, read on the forward strand.
TTCACCGAGGGAGGGGGGGGGCACGGGGCCAGATGGGGAAGTTTGGTTGGAAGGAGGTTCGATGAGGCCAAAGGGGACGAGGGTTGTTATGTGGCCTGATTACAAAGTCAGATAAAGAAATGAAAGGAGACTCAGGACGGGATGAAATATGATACTTTATATTGATATTTATCACCATTTAGATGAAGACAACATTTCTGTTTAGCACCAAAACACCTTTAAAGGACTATTCCTCGTATTCATCATCACTCTGTCAGACTCTCATCTGTCTGACGGGGACTTTTCTCTCATTTCTTCGTCTTTGAAACGTTGTTGTGGTGCTCCTCAGGGCTCCGTTCTAGGCCCTACTCTTCTTCATAGTCGGCCCCCCGGTCACAATATACACAAGATATTATCTTTTATTTCTATATACAGTATATAACTACCTATCTACTTCCATACTTACTTACCTCTCTACCTACCTGCTCACATGCTTATTTCATTATTTACCTATTTATTTACCGATCCACCTCCTCACTTAACGTGTCATTTAACCCTTCTTTAACCGGCTGAGGTTGACGTCAGGTTAACTAAAGTGTGTGTCGGTCGGGGGGGCGTCGGGGTTCGGGACAGCTGCCCTGTCTTTCTTCTTTTTTTGGACCAATAGGAAACACAAAAGCCATCACAGTGACAGAGGTTAAATCAATCTATGCAACCAGCTGCCCCCCCCCCCCCCCCACCCACACACACCCATATAACCATTCATCCCCCCCCCATCGGACCGCCTCCAGCCTGCCTGATGGATCCACTTTAACATCATTAGCTTTAATGTTTCATCCACACACTTAAACTCTAATACGTCTTTAATTACTTTATACCGTTAACTGACATGAGATCTACAAGTAGGAGGATGAATGACACCTTCAGGTTGGTTAAATGTTGGTTAACTGTTGGTTAAATAATGTTGGTTAACTGTTGGTTAAATAATGTTGGTTAAATGTTGGTTAAGTGTTGGTTAAATGTTGGTTAAATAATGTTGGTTAAATGTTGGTTAAATGTTGGTTAAGTGTTGGTTAAATGTTGGTTAAATAATGTTGGTTAAATGTTGGTTAAATGTTGGTTAAGTGTTGGTTAAATGTTGGTTAACTGTTGGTTAAATGTTGGTTAAATGTTGGTTAAGTGTTGGTTAAATGTTGGTTAACTGTTGGTTAAATGTTGGTTAAATGTTGGTTAAATGTTGGTTAACTGTTGGTTAAATGTTGGTTAAATGTTGGTTAAATGTTGGTTAAGTGTTGGTTAACTGTTGGTTAAATAATGTTGGTTAAATAATGTTGGTTAAGTGTTGGTTAAATGTTGGTTAAATGTTGGTTAAATGTTGGTTAAGTGTTGGTTAAGTGTTGGTTAAATGTTGGTTAACTGTTGATTAAGTGTTAGTTAACTGTTGGTTAAATAATGTTGGTTAAATGTTGGTTAAGTGTTGGTTAAATGTTGGTTAAATGTTGGTTAAGTGTTGGTTAAATGTTGGTTAAATAATGTCGGTTAAATGTTGGTTAAATGTTGGTTAAGTGTTGGTTAAATGTTGGTTAAATAATGTTGGTTAAATGTTGGTTAAATGTTGGTTAAATGTTGGTTAAATGTTGGTTAAGTGTTGGTTAAATGTTGGTTAAATAATGTTGGTTAAATGTTGGTTAAATGTTGGTTAAATGTTGGTTAACTGTTGGTTAAATAATATAGGTTAACCAGCAGGATGAATGGAGGTGTGTTTAAATCAGGGAGCTGACATCACCTCTCGTAGGAGAAGTCCTTCCATCTCCTGATGGAGGAGAATATGAGGAGAGTTTGTCATTTCTAACAGATCAACATTCAATTTAATAAAAAAAAAAAAAAAAAAAGATTCATCACTAAAATATGTAAATTACAGCTCTCCATCCTAATCAGCCAAAACATAGAATACCCCAAATGAATAAATAAATATTAAAAACATACACCACCGAGGAGTGTTGTATGTTTTTAATATTTATTTATTCATTTGGGGTATTTAGAAGAATTATAAGAAGTATTAAATATGTGTATTTGATATTTAGTTTTCTGTGCAGCTAATCTCAAAGTTTTCTTTCATAGTTCTGTTCTGATTTTGGGAAAAACAAAAAGCAAAAAGTCCTGCAATATAATAAGGCTGTCAAAGTTAACGTGATAATAACCACACTAATTTCTTTAACAGATTAACTTGTGGTTTTTAGGTTGTAGCGGCTCAGATCCTGGTATCATATATATATATATATATATATATATAGTTCCTGGTATCATAGTAAACTAGAGAACCTGATGAATCCATCACTACCAAATATAAATGTATGTATATATTTATTATATATTTAAAATCAATGAACAACACAAAACAATGATAGATAGTCCAGAAACCCTCGTCTTCAGAGGGGTCCCTTGACCTCTGACCTCCAGATCAGTGAATGTAAATGGGTTCTATGGGTACCCACGAGTCTCCCCTTTACAGACATGCCCACTTTATGATCATCACATGCAGTTTGGGGCAGAAAACATGCCTATTCTAAAAATTGTGTATTTGAATATTTCCCCCTAGTGGGAATTACTGCATTATCTTCCATTATATTTGTGTTAATATTTTGAATTGCCATTTGATGCCTTTTGACGCCTGACATTTCCACCATAACTTGATGCAAAAAAGGCAGAAATTGGTGCATAAAAATTCACCTTCTGATTTTTTGGGGGGAGGACCCCTGCAGTAATAATAATAGAGTTATAATAGAGTAATAATAGTAATAATAGAGTTATAATAGAGTTATAATATAATAATAATATAATAATAATAGAGTTATAATATAATAATAATAGAGTAATAATAGAGTTATTATATAATAATAATAGAGTAATAATATAATAATAATAGAGTTATAATAGAGTCATAATATAATAATAATAGAGTAATAATAGAGTAATAATAGTAATAATAGAGTAATAATAGAGTTATAATATAATAATAATATAATAATAATAGAGTAATAATATAATAATAATAGAGTTATAATAGAGTAATAATATAATAATAATAGAGTAGTAATAGAGTAATAATAGAGTTATATGCAGATGCAGTCGACATGTTGAAGCTTACATTAGTAGTATTTACTATAATATAATAATATGATTAGTTCACATAAATTATTTATTTTCTGCAGTCTAAGTTGTCTGAAATAACTATCTTAAAATAAACATACATAAACATATATATATATATATATATATATTTAATGCATTGCTTCAGAAAAAAATAAAATCACATTAAACAATACGTCTAAATGATGGAATGTATTTTATTGTTGACAAAACACTTGAAATGTTTCATTACACACTGTAACAAAAAAAAGTGTAAAATAACGGAAATTTTCCGTCAGCAGGGGCGCCAGAAAAAGTCTGTTAGAAAATGTAAAAATACTGTCCGTTAATTATCATAAATAAACAGTAAAAAAAACCCAGTAAATATCTTTATATAATTAGCCTTTATTACTGTAATTGTACAAGAGATATTTTACTTTTAACATATATTTATTGTTAGAATAGTCATACACCGAAAATCTAAGACCATTTACATATAAATCACAAATGAAACATGTCATTTTACGCTGCTAAAGCCCAAATTTACATTAACTCTGAAGTTTTTGCAAAATAAATTTGTATTTTTAAAAGAAATATTTTTAGAATTCCATGAAATCCTTTTCTTCTAACATTAATGAATTGTTAAAATAGTCATAAACATCTAAAAACCAGATTAATTATCTTTAAAAATGATCAAGAAAAGTTTAAATACAGATAATTAAAAAATAAATATAAATATATGTTATGTAAGTTTTAAAATGGAGTGGATATTTACAATACAGGAAAAATGTAAAATGTACATTTGGCACTTTTAAAAATATAAATATTCATTTCATTTCAAAATGTATTCGAGGATAAACTCCTTGAGATGCAACGGGGTCAAAGGACAAAGGCCTCCATCCCATCACAAACCAAACCAACATGAGAATAGGGAACATTATAATAAAATAACATTCAAATATATATATAAGAGCTGTCAGGCAATTAGAATATTAAATTGCGATTAATCACAAATTAATCTCACATGTTTAATCTGTTCTAAATGAACCTTAAAGGGAGATTAGTCAACTATTTAATCCTCTTATCAAATATGCTGCTTTATGCTGATGTCTGTATATATTGACCATGACGTCGTACGTTTGCAGCGTTATTTAACCTCCTTCACCTGCTGCCAACTAAAAATGACCAGTTGCGTCAGAACTGAGTGATATTAAAACAAATTATCGTTAACGTGTTATTATCACGTTAACTTTGACAGACCTAAAATACATCTAACGGCTGTAATATAATAATGGTGTTCTACTTTCTGATGTACTTTACTGTCTCTTCTTTGACTGATGTTCAGTTTAGTGCTGCAGATAACCATTATTTACATTATTGATTAATCTGTTGATTAGTTTCTCCATTAATCGATCAGTTCTCTGATCTATAAAATGTGGATCAGTGTTTCAGCCCAAGATGACGTCTTCTAACGTCTCAGAGATATTCAGGAAATAAACCAGAAAATATTCACATTTAACAATCAGACAGTTTAGACTGTTTATGTTAAAGAATGACTCAAAGTGATTAATGGATTATCAGAACAGTTGGTGATTGATTGAATAGTTGACAGCTGATAGATGAATGGATTAATGTTGCAGTTGTAGATCATGTTCCCTCCAGCCTCAATCAAACTAAATATGTAAAGACGTGATCATCGTCATCAGTCGGTCCTGCTCCTGTATCTCGGCGCTGCCCGTTCACTTCCTGTAACAAAGCTCGCCCTTCATCCTCAGCCTCCGTGTGACGGCGTCACGGTGGATCGGTCACAACACGCTCCTCCGACGCTCCCATTGGCTGTCTGGTTACACACGGGTCTCCACGGGTCTCCACGGGTCTCCACGGGTCTGACGCTCATATCCATAAAGTCATGGGATGGTGACATGTGACAGGGTTTAATGGATCACACATGTAGACCAGAACCAGAACCAGAACCAGAACACACACACACACACACACACACACACACACACACACACTGTGTTTAAATGTCTCTATAATACGTGTGGAGGGAGGTCCGGAGCCCTGAAGTCTGTGATTGAGTCTGAGGTCTCAGGTTGATCAATAAATATTATAATATTAATAAGTGCTATCTGAATAAACAATTATTATTATTATCATCAATATTATTGTTATTATTAAAGAACAGTAAACTCTCAAAAAAACAGCTCCTGCCTCCTTTAACATGTAAAACGAATTAAAACAAAGCCGTATCTCCTCGTCCTGGTCTGATAATCTCACTGAACTGACGTTTCATTTCACTTTTAAAACAAACGACATATAATAAATAATAAATTAGTAACTGCAAAATTTAAGATCTACGTCTTGTCATCATCACATACGTCTTGTCATCATCACCTACGTCTTGCCGTTGTCACCTACATTTTGTCATCATCACCTACGTCTTGTCATCATCACCTACGTCTTGCCGTTGTCACCTACGTCTTGTCATCATAATCTGCGTCTTGCCGTTGTCACCTACGTCTTGTCATCATCACCTACGTCTTGCCGTTGTCACCTACGTCTTGTCATCATAATCTGCGTCTCGCCGTTGTCACCTACGTCTTGTCATCATCATCTGCGTCTTGCCGTTGTCACCTACGTCTTGCCGTCATCGCCTACGTCTTGTCGTTGTCACCTACGTCTTGTCATCATCACCTACGTCTTGCCGTTGTCACCTACATCTTGTCATCATCACCTATGTCTTGCCGTTGTCACCTACGTCTTGTCATCATCACCTACGTCTTGTCATCATCACCTACGTCTTGTCATCATCACCTACGTCTTGCCGTTGTCACCTACGTCTTGTCATCAATCATCACCTACGTCTTGCCCTTGTCACCTACGTCTTGTCATCATCACCTACGTCTTGTCATCATCACCTACGTCTTGCCCTTGTCACCTACGTCTTGTCATCATCACCTATGTCTTGTCGTTGTCACCTACGTCTTGTCATCATCACCTACGTCTTGCCGTTGTCACCTACGTCTTGTCATCATCACCTACGTCTTGTCATCATCACCTACGTCTTGTCGTTGTCACATACGTCTTGTCATCATCACCTACGTCTTGTCATCATCACCTACGTCTTGCCGTTGTCACCTACGTCTTGTCATCATCACCTACGTCTTGTCATCATCACCTACGTCTTGTCATCATCACCTACGTCTTGCCATTGTCACCTACGTCTTGTCATCAATCATCACCTACGTCTTGCCCTTGTCACCTACGTCTTGTCATCATCACCTACGTCTTGTCGTTGTCACCTACGTCTTGTCATCATCACCTACGTCTTGTCATCATCACGTACGTCTTGTCATCATCACGTACGTCTTGCTGTTGTCACCTACGTCTTGTCATCATCACGTACGTCTTGTCATCATCACCTACGTCTTGTCATCATCACGTAAGTCTTGCTGTTGTTACCTACGTCTTGTCATCATCACGTACGTCTTGCTGTTGTCACCTACGTCTTGTCATCATCACGTAAGTCTTGCTGTTGTTACCTACTTCCTGTCGCCATCACCTACCTACTTTTTTCCAGTACCAGAACTTCCTGTAATTGATCTGAAAGACCAAACCATCCAAACAAATGTGTTCCTACTAGAAAGGAAGGGAACCCTGGTTCCGTTTGATCCGGACCGAGACCAGCTGTTTCTGTCGGATCAAACTGAAAAGTCCAACGTTTGTCTCTCGTGATTCTGATACCAACGCTTTCTCTTTTCACCAAATGAACACCAGTGACTGTTTTAGATTGAGGAATATTGTGCCTTGAACATTTAGTTTAGAATGAGGACTTGTGTTATGACACTGTTATAAAGACATAATAAAAACACAAGTATTAACACCCTGAACATGATTAGACTCAGATCGTTGCTCACATGCAGCACATAGTGAGCAGATATCCTCCATAATGTGAGCGTTCATTAAAGGAGTGAGCATCACAGCGGAGCTCTTCGTTGTTGTTGTTGTTGTTGAGGAACCCGAGGCGGCTCGGCCACCACATGACCGGAACACATCTGGAACATCAGTTGAGAGGCGTGTGTTGAGAAAGTGAAAGTGAACTTTTCCCAGCTCTGGAGAAGTGAAACTGGTCTCAGTTTAGTCCTGGTGGATCCTGACTGATCCTCCACGGTCTCTAGTGGACCTGAGCAGGAACCTTTCCATTAAATCTGACTCATGTGAGAACTAGTTCTACTACTGCTGAGGAGATAACATCACATCCCCCTCTGTCTGTGACTGGAGCTAATGCTGTTCTCCTCCTCTTCCTCCTCCTCCTCCTCTTCCTTCTCCTCCTCTTCCTCCTCCTCCTCTTCCTCCTCCTCCTCCTCTTCCTTCTCCTCCTCCTCCTTCTCCTCCTCCTCCTCCTCCAGGAGAGTGAAGTCACACTGAGTTTTAAAATATACTTCCCCAGCGTTTCGTTCAGCGGAGACACTTTGATGTTAATTTGTGGAGCGTCTAAAGAAAATACTGGAGGATCTCTGCTCTGAGAAAACACACTGAGGTCTCCTCAAATAGACACTTGATGTTCCTGACCTGAGAACCAAACCTTTAGTTCCTGTTGTCTCTGAACACAGAGGACGTTCAGGTGTCCCGGTCCACTTCCTGTCTCCGTGGCGGTGGACTGGTCCTGTGTTAATGTGTGTTAATGTGAGAGTCTCTGAGTCTTTGATGACGTCCTGTGAGGTCAGGACTACACGACTCGCTCCGTCTCTTTCAAACGGAGGTCAGCGCTGTAATAATATTTTCCCCCTGTGACATCAGAGCCCGTTGCCGTGGCGAAGCCGCCATCTGTAACATGTAATTCCCAAGCTGAGTAAACTTGTAGCGAGCGGGACGCTCACATGAATAGCTGTGTTTGTACTGGTGCAACAACACGGAGCGCCGGCGGTTTATTTGACTCGTATGATCATCAATCATCGAGTTTGACACGCAGCCGGTGCCGGAATGGAACCCAGTACTTTTACTCGAGTACTTCAGTACACGTTGGACATACTGCTACCTTCTACTACTACTCTTCTACATCTCAGAGGGAAACGTTGGTTTCCAGTCTGACTTGTTTTCAGTGATTTAACCGTGTTGTCACATTATACTTTATTATATTATTATTACTGATGAAGAAGAAGAGCAGAGTTATTCTATACATATGATCAGTTGATATAGTTGTAATCTAAAGAGTTGTAATCATCAGTGTACGTTGAGTTTCAGGTTGATCTGGACATCAGAACAGCTCTGTGTTGCAGCTGGAACTTTGTCCTCAGTTAATGTGCAGGACGACACTCAGAGAGAGAGAGACAGCGTCTTCAGGGACGGTGGGGGGACGGCGGGGGGACGGCGGGGGGACGGCGGGGGGACGGTGGTCTCTGTTTGATGTGGGAGGTCTCCCCCCCTCCGTCCCCCGTCCCCCCGCTGAGCGTCTCCCTCAGACCTCTCATTAAGCGTGTCATCAGAGGGTTCGTCCAACAACCAATCATAACATTAATGTTAACGTTACCTCACAGCAACACAAACACTACCCACAATCCTCTCTGGCTGGCCTGCTCTCAGCACACACACACACACACAGACAGACAGACAGACAGACAGACAGACAGAGAGACAGACAGACAGAGAGACACACAGACAGAGAGACAGACAGACAGAGAGACAGACAGACAGACAGAGAGACATAGGGACAGACAGAGAGACAGAGAGACAGACAGACAGACAGACAGACAGAGAGACATAGGGACAGACAGAGAGACAGAGAGACAGACAGACAGACAGACAGACAGACAGACAGAGAGACATAGGGACAGACAGAGAGACAGAGAGACAGACAGACAGACAGACAGACAGACAGACAGACAGAGAGACAGACAGACAGACAGACAGACAGACAGACAGACAGAGAGACATAGGGACAGACAGAGAGACAGAGAGACAGACAGACAGACAGACAGACAGACAGAGAGACAGACAGACAGACAGACAGACAGAGAGACACACAGACAGACAGACAGACAGAGAGACAGAGAGACAGACAGACAGACAGACAGACAGACAGACAGAGAGACAGACAGACAGAGAGACAGACAGACAGACAGACAGACAGACAGACAGAGAGACATAGGGACAGACAGAGAGACAGAGAGACAGACAGACAGACAGACAGACAGACAGAGAGACATAGGGACAGACAGAGAGACAGAGAGACAGACAGACAGACAGACAGACAGACAGACAGAGAGACAGACAGACAGACAGACAGACAGACAGACAGACAGACAGAGAGACATAGGGACAGACAGAGAGACAGAGAGACAGACAGACAGACAGACAGACAGACAGAGAGACAGACAGACAGACAGACAGACAGAGAGACACACAGACAGACAGACAGACAGAGAGACAGAGAGACAGACAGACAGACAGACAGACAGACAGACAGAGAGACAGACAGACAGACAGACAGACAGACAGACAGACAGACAGACAGACAGACAGAGAGACAGACAGACAGACAGAGAGACAGACAGACAGACAGACAGACAGAGAGACAGACAGACAGACAGACAGACAGAGAGACAGACAGACAGACAGACAGACAGACAGACAGAGAGACAGAGAGACAGACAGACAGACAGACAGACAGACAGACAGAGAGACAGACAGACAGACAGACAGACAGAGAGACAGACAGACAGACAGACAGACAGAGAGACAGACAGACAGACAGACAGACAGAGAGACAGACAGACAGACAGAGAGACAGACAGACAGACAGACAGAGAGATTGACAGACAGACATGCTGTGTTTTAAACCTCCTCCTACAATGTACTGTATACTGAATACTACTGAGGAACACAGTATACTGTATACAGTACTGTATACTATACTGCAGCAACAGTTGCAGTGCTGTATTCAGCAGGATGCTGGAGCAGGTTTTAATCTTTAAAGCAGCTCTTAAAGCTCTGGACAAAAACAATGACCTCATACCACTATAACAATATGATCATTATATGATCATGTAATATAAGTTAGAGTTACAGTAGTTGTTTGTGTTCTGTTAGTTTACTTCATCAGATACTGCAGGTTCAAAAGGTTTATTCAGTCCGACCAACAGGATCAGGTCAGTAACTCAGTTCACGTCAGCCGACGGTATGGACTCGTCTCTCGAGCGTCCGGCAGCGATTAGAGCTCAACTCTCCAGATCCTCAGGAACCGGAGACTAAACTCTATGTTCCTTTAATATAATCATATAATAAGGAGTGGTTGATAAATGTAGACGTTATCCAGAAGAACAGCAGCTCCTCCGTTCACTTGTTTAGTGTCACAGGCCAGTCTGCCCTGTCCAATATGGCGTCCAATATGGCGTCTACGTATAAACGTCTCTGGTTTAGTCTGTGAGTGACTAGAAGCGGTTCCTGTGTTCTGTAGGTTCTGTTTGTTCTGGAGGTTCTGTTGGTTCTGTTTGTTCTGTGGGTTCTGTTGGTTCTGGAGGTTCTGTTGGTTCTGTTTGTTCTGTGGGTTCTGTTGGTTCTGGAGGTTCTGTTTGTTCTGTTTGTTCTGGAGGTTCTGTAGGTTCTGTAGGTTCTGTTGGTTCTGTTGGTTCTGTGTGTCTCAGATGTCCTGTGTAGTCGTGTCCTTGATTAAAGCAGCAGAGACCCAGTGACAGCAGATGACTGCCCCCCCCGTCCTCTATCAGGTCAATGGGTCTCTGGTGGCCATGGTGCTTTTAAGCCATCACACTCCCCCCATGGGGCACATGAGGAAGATCTATCTGTGTCACCCCCCCCCCACTCCCCAGGTGATCTCTGGGTAATGTACCGGAGGACAGGAGTGCACCCATCAGCTCGGACCTCGCCGCCTCATGCCCGCTCGCTCCACGCCTCCTTTTGGTGGGTAATTACAGAGGGGGGGGGGATCCAAACCAATTAGAGAGTGTCTCTGCCGTTAAAGGACGTCTCCGTGACAAACCGGCCAGCAGGTCACATGTTTATTATGTCATCCCTCCACTCGGGGGCCGTTATTACAGATAAGTGTCACAGTCTGGAGGTCGTTGATTGAGAGGGGGGGGGGCAGTGATGGAAGGGGGGGGGGGAATCAGTGATGGAGGGGGGGGGCTCAGTGATGGAGGGGGGGAGAGCTCAGTGATGGGGGGGGGGGGGCAGTGATGGAGGGGGGGGCAGTGATGGAGGGGGGGGGCAGTGATGGAGGGGGGGAGTCAGTGATGAAGGGGGGGAGAGCTCAGTGATGGAGGGGGGGGGCTCAGTGATGGAGGGGGGGAGAGCTCAGTGATGGAGGGGGGGGGGCTCAGTGATGGAGGGGGGGGGCTCAGTGATGGAGGGGGGGAGAGCTCAGTGATGGAGGGGGGGAGAGCTCAGTGATGGAGGGGGGGGGCTCAGTGATGGAGGGGGGGGGCTCAGTGATGGAGGGGGGGGAGAGCTCAGTGATGGAGGGGGGGGGCTCAGTGATGGAGGGGGGGGGGCAGTGATGGAGGGGGGGGGGGCTCAGTGATGGAGGGGGGGGGGGATCACTGATGGAGGGGGGTTTTGGGGGGGGGAGGCTCTGTGAGGTTCTACAGGCTCTGATTATTCTGATGGTTGCCTGAGTGCTTCATTATGATCATCTGTCTCCCATCAGCCTCGGAGTCCCTCCATAACTTCTCAGTTTAAAAGGGTATCAACAAAGATCACTGGGGGGGGGTACTTAGACTCCGATTAGACGGGTTTGATGAATGTAGAGGACGACTTTCTGATGTGTTCCCTGAAGGCACCGTCTCCTTAAAGGTACAGGACACGTTCAATGCTAAAGTTCAGACTGAAGAGGAGTCTGCAGAAACACTGGGCCTACGTTTCCCATAATGCACCAGTAAAGTGCCTTTCATAGAGTGTCGTCTTCTGTCTCCATCTTGGTTTCTGGTCGTCTCCATCTTGGTTTTTAGTCGTCTCCATCTTGGTTTTTGGCCGTCTCCATCTTGGTTTTTAGTAGTCTCCATCTTGGTTTTTGGCCGTTGTCACCATCTTGGTTTTTAGTAGTCACCATCTTGGTTTTTGGCCGTTGTCACCATCTTGGTTTTTAGTAGTCTCCATCTTGGTTTTTGGCCGTCTCCATCTTGGTTTTTAGTAGTCTCCATCTTGGTTTTTGGCCGTTGTCACCATCTTGGTTTTTAGTCGTCTCCATCTTGGTTTTTGGCCGTTGTCACCATCTTGGTTTTTGGCCGTTGTCACCATCTTGGTTTTTAGTAGTCACCATCTTGGTTTTTGGCCGTCTCCATCTTGGTTTTTGGCCGTTGTCACCATCTTGGTTTTTGGCCGTTGTCACTATCTTGGTTTTTAGTAGTCACCATCTTGGTTTCTGGTCGTCTCCATCTTGGTTTCTGGTCGTCTCCATCTTGGTTTCTGGTCGTCTCCATCTTGGTTTTTGTCCGTCTCCATCTTGGTTTTTGGCCGTCTCCATCTTGGTTTTTAGTAGTCTCCATCTTGGTTTTTGGCCGTCTCCATCTTGGTTTTTAGTAGTCTCCATCTTGGTTTTTGGCCGTTGTCACCATCTTGGTTTTTGGCCGTTGTCACTATCTTGGTTTTTAGTAGTCACCATCTTGGTTTTTGGCCGTTGTCACCATCTTGGTTTTTGGCCGTTGTCACTATCTTGGTTTTTAGTAGTCTCCATCTTGGTTTTTGGCCGTTGTCACCATCTTGGTTTTTGGCCGTTGTCACTATCTTGGTTTTTAGTAGTCACCATCTTGGTTTCTGGTCGTCTCCATCTTGGTTTCTGGTCGTCTCCATCTTGGTTTCTGGCCGTCTCCATCTTGGTTGTTGGTCGGTTTTTGGCCCGCCAATCCATCTTACATGTAGCAGCTACCTGAATGAATGATGAATTGCAGTATTAATGTGTTTATAAAATATCTGTTAATTCACTCACATTTCTAAATCAGTCTACTTCTTTATTTGTTGTTTTCATTCTTTAAAGGTCACCAGAAAACAGGAAACAAAGTCTCTGAAGATCATATCTTTGGTTTTAAAGTCCTTCCTATGTTTAGGTCCTGCAGGTTGGAGGAGTACTCGCCAACCTGCAGGACTTTAACTGCTCAGAGACGCCGTGACGGTTAAAAGGTAATTAAACAGCAGGCCCGGCCCGTCGGGGGAGCCGTGAGTCTCGGCCCGTTGACAGACCCGTGTACATGAACTCAGAGCAGCATCAGGTGCTGATTGTGGGACTGAAGCATTCTTCATCTCTCTGGAGGAAACGCTTTCTGTTCACCTCAAACCCAGAAAGAAACGGGAGTTATTGATGTTTCACATTTGGAGTTGTGAAGGGAAATTTCTGGTCATCTGAGGTGCACGATGTGAAATCATTGAGCTCCTTCGGGGCCCATTAGTCGAGGCTTTGAGTGCAACAGTCTGTCAGCCTGTGTGTTAAACTCGTGCGGACGACGTTCTGTAACTTCACACTCCATTAGCTTCATTCTCTTGCTGATCCTGCAGGTGTAAAGTGAAGCCGCGCTTCATTTAGCTCCATTCACTTAATGAGGCATCAGTGGAGGAGAGCTGCCAGCAGCTTCTACAGGACACACACCGGATTATTCTTTATTTCATTCAATTAGAAATCAGGAAAACGTCTCCTTTCGTCTGACAAAACCGTCCAAAACATTCAGTTTAAAATGATCTTAAACAGAGTAATGAACCAAACCGTCACAACTGGAACCAAACCCTCACAACTGGAACCAAAGACTGAATTTATTCACCACTGTTTGGTCTGACAGGAAACTGTTTATAAGACGTGGAGGTAGTCGCCGAGACGTCACCCAGCGGTTTGTGGACTACCTTTTTGTAACCTCGAGTTTGGTATTTTGGTCGTCTCCATCTTGGTTTTTGGCCGTCTCCATCTTGGTTTTTGGCCGTCTCCATCTTGGTTTTTGGTCGTGTCCATCTTAGTTTTTGGCCGTCTCCATCTTGGTTTTTGGCCGTCTCCATCTTGGTTTTTGGCCGTCTCCTTCTTGGTTTTTGGACGTCTCCGTCTTGGTTTTTGGACGCCTCCGTCTTGGTTTCTGGTCGTCTCCGTCTTGGTTTTTGGTCGTCTCCTTCTTGGTTTTTGGACGTCTCCGTCTTGGTTTTTGGTCATCTCCATCTTAGTTTTTGGCCGTCTCCATCTTGGTTTTTGGCCGTCTCCATCTTGGTTTTTGGTCGTCTCCTTCTTGGTTTTTGGACGTCTCCGTCTTGGTTTTTGGTCGTCTCCTTCTTGGTTTTTGGACGTCTCCGTCTTGGTTTTTGGACGCCTCCGTCTTGGTTTCTGGACGTCTCCGTCTTGGTTTTTGGTCGTCTCCTTCTTGGTTTTTGGACGTCTCCGTCTTGGTTTTTGGACGTCTCCGTCTTGGTTTTTGGACGCCTCCGTCTTGGTCGAACAGAAGAAATATTTACTGAATTATCTGTCGCTTCCTGTTGCACTTTTTTCAGAGGAATGAAACAACTCGTAGGGAGCTTTATTTCTGCGTATAACTTTATAAACCCTATTTTCTAGTATATCTCCATCAACTGATCAACATCAGGGTGTAGTTTCAGCTTCAGTAAAGAAGCAGCAGAACTCATCCATGTCTTCTCACCTCAGTGATTTATCGAGCTGCATACAGCTGCTGGCTGTCACAGCGAGTTTTTGCTGTTTCATACAGTATCAGAGTGTGTGTGTGTGTGTGCGTGTGCATTAGTATGTGTGTGCAGTAGTTGACCTCAGGCTGATCTGCATACAGCAGGGAGGCTCTCTCCATCAGCATTCACTGACACCTGCTCTGTTTAATGCACTCCTCCAGTTTATTAATGCCCAACGTGTGATAAACATTTCTGCAGAGGAAGCTCACAGGTCACACACACACACACACACACACGCATACACACACACACACACACACACACACGCACACACACACACACACGCATACACACACACACACACACACACACACACACACACACACACACAAACAGGAAGCCCTGAGCTGTCGACTCATCACACAGGTGAGCCAGAGGACAGGTGATGCAGTAAAGTTCAACATTTCATGTTCAGATTGATGTCAATATCACATCAGGGTGTTTTTAGCCTAGCTTAGCTTAGCATAAAGACTGGAAGCAGGGGGAAACTGCTAGCCTAGCCAGCTAGCGCACAACGTACACCCAGAGCTAACATTCAACATCAATACAGGAAGCAATGAGTCCTTTATGTAGAGAGGTGAAAGGTCAGGATGCTGCATGGATGGACAGGTGAGGTGGTCACCAAGTTAACGCATTCACTTTGGAGACGACCAGAAACCAAGATGGAGACGACCAGAAACCAAGATGGAGACGATTAAAAACCAAGATGGAGACGACCAAAGACCAAGATGGAGACGACCAGAAACCAAGACGGAGACGACCAGAAACCAAGATGGAGACGACCAGAAATCAAGATGGAGACGACCAAAAACCAAGATGGAGACGACCAAAAACCAAGATGGAGACAACCAGAAACCAAGATGGAGACGACCAAGGACCAAGATGGAGACGACCAGAAACCAAGACGGAGACGACCAGAAACCAAGATGGAGACGACTAAAAACCAAGAAGGAGACGACCAGAAACCAAGATGGAGACGACCAAAGACCAAGATGGAGACGACCAGAAACCAAGACGGAGACGACCAGAAACCAAGATGGAGACGACCAGAAACCAAGATGGAGACGACCAAAGACCAAGATGGAGACGACCAGAAACCAAGACGGAGACGACCAGAAACCAAGATGGAGACGACTAAAAACCAAGAAGGAGACGACCAGAAACCAAGATGAGACGACCAAAGACCAAGATGGAGACGACCAGAAATCAAGACGGAGACGACCAGAAACCAAGACGGAGACGACCAGAAACCACGATGGAGACGACTAAAAACCAAGATGGAGACGACCAGAAACCAAGATGGAGACGACCAAAGACCAAGATGGAGACGACCAAAAACCAAGATGGAGACGACCAGAAACCAAGATGGAGACGACTAAAAACCAAGATGGAGACGACCAGAAACCAAGATGGAGACGACTAAAAACCAAAATGGAGACGACTAAAAACCAAGATGGAGACGACCAGAAACCAAGATGGAGACGACCAAAAACCAAGATGGAGACGACCAGAAACCAAGATGGAGACGACTAAAAACCAAGATGGAGACGACTAAAAACCAAAATGGAGACGACTAAAAACCAAGAAGGAGACGACCAGAAACCAAGATGGAGACGACTAAAAACCAAGATGGAGACGACCAGAAACCAAGATGGAGACGACCAAAGACCAAGATGGAGACGACCAAAAACCAAGATGGAGACGACCAGAAACCAAGACGGAGACGACCAGAAACCAAGATGGAGACGACTAAAAACCAAGAAGGAGACGACCAGAAACCAAGATGGAGACGACCAAAGACCAAGATGGAGACGACCAGAAACCAAGACGGAGACGACCAGAAACCAAGACGGGGAGACGACCAGAAACCAAGACGGAGACGACCAGAAACCAAGACGGAGACGACCAGAAACCAAGATGGAGACGACCAAAGACCAAGATGGAGATGACCAGAAACCAAGACGGAGACGACCAGAAACCAAGACGGAGACGACCAGAAACCAAGACGGAGACGACTAAAAACCAAGAAGGAGACGACCAGAAACCAAGATGGAGACGACCAGAAACCAAGATGGAGACGACCAAAGACCAAGATGGAGACGACCAGAAACCAAGACGGAGACGACCAGAAACCAAGATGGAGACGACTAAAAAACAAGATGGAGACGACCAGAAACCAAGATGGAGACGACTAAAAACCAAGATGGAGACGACCAGAAACCAAGATGGAGACGACCAGAAACCAAGATGGAGACGACCAAAAACCAAGATGGAGACGACCAGAAACCAAGATGGAGATGACTAAAAACCAAGATGGAGACGACCAGAAACCAAGATGGAGACGACCAAAGACCAAGATGGAGACAACCAAAAACCAAGATGGAGACGACCAGAAACCAAGACGGAGACGACCAGAAACCAAGATGGAGACGACTAAAAACCAAGAAGGAGACGACCAGAAACCAAGATGGAGACGACCAAAGACCAAGATGGAGACGACCAGAAACCAAGACGGACACGACCAGAAACCAAGACGGGGAGACGACCAGAAACCAAGACGGAGACGACCAGAAACCAAGACGGAGACGACCAGAAACCAAGATGGAGACGACCAAAGACCAAGATGGAGATGACCAGAAACCAAGACGGAGACGACCAGAAACCAAGACGGAGACGACCAGAAACCAAGACGGAGACGACCAGAAACCAAGACGGAGACGACTAAAAACCAAGAAGGAGACGACCAGAAACCAAGATGGAGACGACCAGAAACCAAGATGGAGACGACCAAAGACCAAGATGGAGACGACCAGAAACCAAGACGGAGACGACCAGAAACCAAGATGGAGACGACTAAAAAACAAGATGGAGACGACCAGAAACCAAGATGGAGACGACTAAAAACCAAGATGGAGACGACCAGAAACCAAGATGGAGACGACCAGAAACCAAGATGGAGACGACCAAAAACCAAGATGGAGACGACCAGAAACCAAGATGGAGACGACTAAAAACCAAGATGGAGACGACTAAAAACCAAGAAGGAGACGACCAGAAACCAAGCTGGAGATGACTAAAAACCAAGATGGAGACGACCAGAAACCAAGATGGAGACGACCAAAGACCAAGATGGAGACGACCAAAAACCAAGATGGAGACGACCAGAAACCAAGATGGAGACGACCAAAGACCAAGATGGAGACGACCAAAAACCAAGATGGAGACGACCAGAGACCAAGATGGAGATGACCAGAAACCAAGATGGAGACGGCCAAAGACCAAGATGGAGACGACCAGAAACCAAGACGGAGACGACCAGAAACCAAGACGGAGACGACCAGAAACCAAGATGGAGACGACTAAAAACCAAGATGGAGACGACTAAAAACCAAGAAGGAGACGACCAGAAAACAAGATGGAGATGACTAAAAACCAAGATGGAGACGACCAGAAACCAAGATGGAGACGACCAAAGACCAAGATGGAGACGACCAAAAACCAAGATGGAGACGACCAGAGACCAAGATGGAGATGACCAGAAACCAAGATGGAGACGGCCAAAGACCAAGACGGAGACGACCAGAAACCAAGACGGAGACGACCAGAAACCAAGACGGAGACGACCAGAAACCAAGATGGAGACGACTAAAAAACAAGATGGAGACGACCAGAAACCAAGACGGAGACGACTAAAAAACAAGATGGAGACGACCAGAAACCAAGACGGAGACGACTAAAAAACAAGATGGAGACGACCAGAAACCAAGACGGAGACGACTAAAAAACAAGATGGAGACGACCAGAAACCAAGATGGAGACGACCAGAAACCAAGATGGAGACGACCAGAAACCAAGATGGAGACGACCAGAAACCAAGATGGAGACGACCAAAAACCAAGATGGAGACGACCAGAAACCAAGACGGAGACGACTAAAAAACAAGATGGAGACGACCAGAAACCAAGACGGAGACGACTAAAAAACAAGATGGAGACGACCAGAAACCAAGATGGAGACGACCAAAAACCAAGATGGAGACGACCAGAAACCAAGATGGAGACGACTAAAAACCAAGATGGAGACGACTAAAAACCAAGAAGGAGACGACCAGAAACCAAGATGGAGACGACTAAAAACCAAGATGGAGACGACTAAAAACCAAGAAGGAGACGACCAGAAAACAAGATGGAGATGACTAAAAACCAAGATGGAGACGACCAGAAACCAAGATGGAGACGACCAAAGACCAAGATGGAGACGACCAAAAACCAAGATGGAGACGACCAGAGACCAAGATGGAGATGACCAGAAACCAAGATGGAGACGACCAGAAACCAAGACGGAGACGACCAGAAACCAAGACGGAGACGACCAGAAACCAAGATGGAGACGACTAAAAAACAAGATGGAGACGACCAGAAACCAAGACGGAGACGACTAAAAAACAAGATGGAGACGACCAGAAACCAAGACGGAGACGACTAAAAAACAAGATGGAGACGACCAGAAACCAAGACGGAGACGACTAAAAAACAAGATGGAGACGACCAGAAACCAAGATGGAGACGACCAGAAACCAAGATGGAGACGACCAGAAACCAAGATGGAGACGACCAGAAACCAAGATGGAGACGACCAGAAACCAAGATGGAGACGACCAAAAACCAAGATGGAGACGACCAGAAACCAAGACGGAGACGACTAAAAAACAAGATGGAGACGACCAGAAACCAAGACGGAGACGACTAAAAAAACAAGATGGAGACGACCAGAAACCAAGACGGAGACGACTAAAAAACAAGATGGAGACGACTAAAAACCAAGAAGGAGACGACCAGAAACCAAGATGGAGATGACTAAAAAACAAGATGGAGACGACCAGAAACCAAGATGGAGACGACCAGAAACCAAGACGGAGACGACTAAAAAACAAGATGGAGACGACCAGAAACCAAGACGGAGACGACTAAAAAACAAGATGGAGACGACCAGAAACCAAGACGGAGACGACTAAAAACCAAGATGGAGACGACTAAAAACCAAGAAGGAGACGACCAGAAACCAAGATGGAGATGACTAAAAACCAAGATGGAGACGACCAGAAACCAAGATGGAGGCCAAGAACCCAACTGATAAAGTAGTTTTGTTGCCTAAACCTACCGCCCGGTCTCTACCCAGAGTGCATTGCGAGCAGTGAGGTTGACCACAACATGAGCGTTCAGTTCTAACATCAGTAAAGTCCGTTTCATCTCGTCTCTCAGAGGAAACATGAAACAGGTTGAAGATATGATAGATCTAATATATAACGGATCAGGCTGAAGACTCTAAATGTCCTCGCTGTGTGCCGTCTCACTGAAGGTGTCTGTCTGCGGCGGAGCAGGAAGATTAATTGAGTGGTGGCTGCTTCCTGCTCAGCGCGGCTCCGGGGGGCCGGGGGGCCACCGGGAGGCCTGGCCGGGCCAAAGTAAAGAGACCATCTCATTAATAGATGATGAATAGCCGGCTGCTTGGTGATTAATTAGTGTTTGTGACAGTAAACTTTTACCAGGCCTCCGTGTCGTCCTCAGGAATGCTCATTTATCTTTCCGGACCTCCCCTCCCCCCCCCGTCCACCTCGCCGCCGTCCAGAAACAGCGAATACGTTTGCATATTCTAGTCTTGTCCCGTCTCATTCTGCCGCTGCCTGGAAGGAGCGGCGAGGAATGAGGCCTCGCCGACATGATTGATTGCTTTGCTTTTTTATTTGCAAGTTGGAATCCGAAGTTTTTTTCCTCCAGTTATTTCTTCTTCTGCTGCTGTCGTGTTGTCGTTCCTCCTCCCGACCAGGAACCCTCGCCGCCCGCCGCTCAGCGCTCGCCGCTCAGCGCTCAGTGCTCAGCGACGCACAAATCTCTTCCGGCTCTGCTGCAGAAATTGATTTGAATCGCTGGTGGACGAGCTTGTGTGTTTTTCTCACAGCCGTCCGCTGTCGAGTCCTCCTCACCCTCCTCATCTTCATCCTCCTCCCCTCCCTCCTCCCCTCCCTCCTCCTCCTCACCCTCCTCATCTTCATCCTCCTCCCCTCCCTCCTCCCCTCCCTCCTCCTCCTCACCCTCCTCATCTTCATCCTCCTCCCCTCCCTCCTCCCCTCCCTCCTCCTCCTCACCCTCCTCATCTTCATCCTCCTCCCCTCTCTCCTCCCCTCCCTCCTCCTCCTCACCCTCCTCATCTTCATCCTCCTCCCCTCCCTCCTCCTCCTCACCCTCCTCATCTTCATCCTCCTCCCCTCCCTCCTCCTCCTCACCCTCCTCATCTTCATCCTCCTCCCCTCCCTCCTCATCTTCATCCTCCTCCCCTCCCTCCTCCTCCTCACCCTCCTCATCTTCATCCTCCTCCCCTCCCTCCTCCTCCCCTCCCTCCTCATCTTCATCCTCCTCCCCTCCCTCCTCCTCCTCACCCTCCTCCTCCTCACCCTCCTCATCTTCATCCTCCTCCCCTCCCTCCTCATCTTCATCCTCCTCCCCTCCCTCCTCCTCCCCTCCCTCCTCATCTTCATCCTCCTCCCCTCCCTCCTCCTCCCCTCCCTCCTCATCTTCATCCTCCTCCCCTCCCTCCTCCTCCTCACCCTCCTCCTCCTCACCCTCCTCATCTTCATCCTCCTCCCCTCCCTCCTCATCTTCATCCTCCTCCCCTCCCTCCTCCTCCTCACCCTCCTCATCTTCATCCTCCTCCCCTCCCTCCTCCTCCCCTCCCTCCTCATCTTCATCCTCCTCCCCTCCCTCCTCCTCCCCTCCCTCCTCATCTTCATCCTCCTCCCCTCCCTCCTCCTCCTCACCCTCCTCCTCCTCACCCTCCTCATCTTCATCCTCCTCCCCTCCCTCCTCATCTTCATCCTCCTCCCCTCCCTCCTCCTCCTCACCCTCCTCATCTTCATCCTCCTCCCCTCCCTCCTCCTCCCCTCCCTCCTCATCTTCATCCTCCTCCCCTCCCTCCTCCTCCCCTCCCTCCTCATCTTCATCCTCCTCCCCTCCCTCCTCCTCCTCACCCTCCTCCCCTCCTCCTCATCCTCCTCCCCTCCCTCCTCCTCCCCTCCCTCCTCATCTTCATCCTCCTCCCCTCCCTCCTCCTCCTCCCCTCCTCCCCTCCTCCTCATCCTCCTCACCCTCCTCCTACTCTTCCTCCTCATCTTCATCCTCCTCCCCTCCCTCCTCCTCCTCACCCTCCTCCCCTCCTCCTCATCCTCCTCCCCTCCCTCCTCCTCCTCACCCTCCTCATCTTCATCCTCCTCCCCTCCCTCCTCCTCCTCACCCTCCTCATCTTCATCCTCCTCCCCTCCCTCCTCCTCCTCACCCTCCTCATCTTCATCCTCCTCCCCTCCCTCCTCATCTTCATCCTCCTCCCCTCCCTCCTCCTCCTCACCCTCCTCATCTTCATCCTCCTCCCCTTCCTCCTCCTCCCCTCCCTCCTCATCTTCATCCTCCTCCCCTCCCTCCTCCTCCTCACCCTCCTCCTCCTCACCCTCCTCATCTTCATCCTCCTCCCCTCCCTCCTCATCTTCATCCTCCTCCCCTCCCTCCTCCTCCCCTCCCTCCTCATCTTCATCCTCCTCCCCTCCCTCCTCCTCCCCTCCCTCCTCATCTTCATCCTCCTCCCCTCCCTCCTCCTCCTCACCCTCCTCCTCCTCACCCTCCTCATCTTCATCCTCCTCCCCTCCCTCCTCATCTTCATCCTCCTCCCCTCCCTCCTCCTCCTCACCCTCCTCATCTTCATCCTCCTCCCCTCCCTCCTCCTCCCCTCCCTCCTCATCTTCATCCTCCTCCCCTCCCTCCTCCTCCCCTCCCTCCTCATCTTCATCCTCCTCCCCTCCCTCCTCCTCCTCACCCTCCTCCCCTCCTCCTCATCCTCCTCCCCTCCCTCCTCATCTTCATCCTCCTCCCCTCCCTCCTCCTCCCCTCCCTCCTCATCTTCATCCTCCTCCCCTCCCTCCTCCTCCCCTCCCTCCTCATCTTCATCCTCCTCCCCTCCCTCCTCCTCCTCACCCTCCTTACCTCCCTCCTCCCCTCCTCCCCTCCTCCCCTCCTCCTCATCCTCCTCACCCTCCTCCTACTCTTCCTCCTCATCTTCATCCTCCTCCCCTCCCTCCTCCTCCTCACCCTCCTCCCCTCCTCCTCATCCTCCTCCCCTCCCTCCTCCCCTCCTCCCCTCCTCCTCATCCTCCTCACCCTCCTCCTCCTCTTCCTCCTCACCCTCCTTACCTCCCTCCTCACCCTCCTCCCCTCCTCCTCTTCCTCCTCCCCTCCCTCTGCACCACCAGGAACTCCCCCTTAAAACAAACTTATTTGACTTTTTAAAACACTTGTATTATTTATTAAAATCAGAGCTGCAACTCAAACTGTGTTAAACTCTTTCTTCTCTTCTGATGTTAAGTGATCCCTAAACTCTAGAAGCAGATTCTCATAGAGACATCCATGATGATGATGATGATGATGATGATGATGAGAGGATGAAGCTGGTTGTGTTGGACAGATGAAGGTGTGGTCTCTTCATGTCCTCTCATGGACATGAATAACTGCACAGAATGATGTTAGATATTAAAGTAGATCCGTCTCCTTGGCAACAGTCCTTCCTGTCCTCTGGCTCTGGTCCTGATGAGATTACACAATGAGTTATGGTTCATTGGTGACAGGCTGAGATTGTTGTGTGACATGATGCTGAGGGTGGAGCAGTAAACAGGAAGTCATCTGTAGCACCACCTACTAACACTCTGAGACTGCTAACACTCTGAGACTGCAGCACCACCTACTAACACCCTGAGACTGTAGCACCACATACTAACACTCTGAGACTGCAGCACCATCTACTAACACCCTGAGACTGTAGCACCACCTACTAACACCCTGAGACTGTAGCACCACCTACTAACACCCTGAGACTGTAGCACCACCTACTAACACCCTGAGACTGTAGCACCACCTACTAACACTCTGAGACTGCAGCACCACCTACTAACACCCTGAGACTGTAGCACCACCTACTAACACTCTGAGACTGCAGCACCACCTACTAACACCCTGAGACTGTAGCACCACCTAACACCCTGAGACTGTAGCACCACCTACTAACACTCTGAGACTGTAGCACCACCTACTAACACCCTGAGATCTGTAGCACCACCTACTAACACCCTGAGACTGCAGCACCACCTACTAACACTCTGAGACTGTAGCACCACCTACTAACACCCTGAGACTGTAGCACCACCTACTAACACTCTGAGATCTGTAGCACCATCTACTAACACCCTGAGACTGCAGCACCACCTACTAACACCCTGAGACTGTAGCACCACCTACTAACACCCTGAGACTGTAGCACCACCTACTAACACTCTGAGACTGTAGCACCACCTACTAACACTCTGAGACTGTAGCACCACCTACTAACACTCTGAGACTGTAGCACCACCTACTAACACTCTGAGACTGTAGCACCACCTACTAACACTCTGAGACTGTAGCACCACCTACTAACACCCTGAGACTGTAGCACCACCTACTAACACTCTGAGACTGTAGCACCACCTACTAACACTCTGAGACTGTAGCACCACCTACTAACACCCTGAGACTGCAGCACCACCTACTAACACCCTGAGACTGCAGCACCACCTACTAACTACCGTCTCCATCTTGTTTTTTTTGTCGTCTCCATCTTGGTTTCTGGTCGTCTCCATCTTTTATTTTTTT
Source organism: Sebastes paucispinis (assembly GCA_036937225.1). Lineage (NCBI taxonomy): Eukaryota > Metazoa > Chordata > Actinopteri > Perciformes > Sebastidae > Sebastes > Sebastes paucispinis. Next base: position 34,057,258 of record JAUPFX010000011.1, read on the forward strand.
CGTTTATCTCCAGGTAGTCTCTGTCCGGTTGTCTTGTCCACACAGACCAGGTGTGAATGGATCCTAAAGTTAGTTTACTTATCTCAGTTTGTTAGAGTGTCTGTTATCTGAGACGTGGAGTCTCCATCCTGCTTGTGAGCAGACATACGGACATTAACTGTTATTTTCTGCAGCACAGGGAATATCACAGATGGTTCCCTCATTTCATGATGCTGTCTTCACAACATCCCTCATAACGCAGGAACGCCGTCCTCCTCTGATACATAAACGCTGTAAATGAACCACTTCCATCCTAAAACGGTCCAATAAATGTGGAGTCAGAGAAGCAGCTGCACTCTTTATGTGGACACACACCATCAGGGTGCTTCTGATTGTTACAAATGAAATAGATTCTGAGCAGTTTGATGGATCTGAACGGTGAATATTAATTCATCTTTATCAGATATTTAGATTTCATCTTTGAGAATTTAAGGGAGGAAACTTGCTGATGATTTTTAATCCATCAATCATTCATTCATCTCCATCGATGTTTCCTCGTCGCTGTGTGATGACCAACTGAAGATCACATTGATTTAAAAATGCATCATATACCATAAAGTGCTGTATGACATCACTTCCGGGCTCGTTGCTGTTACACCATCTCGTATCCAGTAGAAACAGATTATCTGAATATTTTATTATCTAAAGGTTTATGAGAAATAGCTTGAGAAGAAAGTTGTAATATTTAAAAATGTTTTATTCGGTTGTAATTAGCTCCACCCTCTAGTGTCACTATAGACGCCAGAAACCAAGATGGAGACGACCAGAAACCAAGATAGAGACGAGCATGTAAAGTGTTGGTTCTGGTGTGTTTGTTCTGGTGTGTTGGTTCTGATTTGTTGGTTCTGGTGTGTTGGTTCTGGTTTGTTGGTTCTGGTGTGTTGGTTCTGGTGTGTTTGTTCTGGTGTGTTGGTTCTGGTTTGTTTGTTCTGGTGTGTTGGTTCTGGTTTGTTTGTTCTGGTGTGTTGGTTCTGGTTTGTTGGTTCTGGTGTGTTGGTTCTGGTGTGTTGGTTCTGGTGTGTTGGTTCTGGTTTGTTTGTTCTGGTGTGTTGGTTCTGGTTTGTTGGTTCTGGTGTGTTGGTTCTGGTGTGTTGGTTCTGGTGTGTTTGTTCTGGTGTGTTGGTTCTGGTTTGTTGGTTCTGGTGTGTTGGTTCTGGTGTGTTTGTTCTGGTGTGTTGGTTCTGGTTTGTTTGTTCTGGTGTGTTGGTTCTGGTGTGTTGGTTCTGGTTTGTTTGTTCTGGTGTGTTGGTTCTGGTGTGTTGGTTCTGGTATGTTGGTTCTGGTGTGTTTGTTCTGGTGTGTTGGTTCTGGTTTGTTGGTTCTGGTGTGTTGGTTCTGGTGTGTTTGTTCTGGTGTGTTGGTTCTGGTGTGTTGGTTCTGGTTTGTTTGTTCTGGTGTGTTGGTTCTGGTTTGTTGGTTCTGGTTTGTTGGTTCTGGTGTGTTGGTTCTGGTGTGTTTGTTCTGGTGTGTTGGTTCTGGTTTGTTTGTTCTGGTGTGTTGGTTCTGGTGTGTTGGTTCTGGTTTGTTTGTTCAGGTGTGTTGGTTCTGGTTTGTTGGTTCTGGTGTGTTGGTTCTGGTGTGTTGGTTCTGGTTTGTTTGTTCTGGTGTGTTGATTCTGGTGTGTTGGTTCTGGTTTGTTTGTTCTGGTGTGTTGGTTCTGGTGTGTTGGTTCTGGTGTGTTGGTTTTGGTGTGTTGGTTCTGGTTTGTTGGTTCTGGGTTGTTGGTTCTGGTGTGTTTGTTCTGGTGTGTTGGTTCTGGTTTGTTGGTTCTGGTGTGTTGGTTCTGGTGTGTTGGGTCAGTCATCAGGCTGCAGAGTTCTGTTGGCTGATGGTCATTCAGTAATGAATAGCAGCAGCTGATGGACGCCTGTAGACGTGATGTTTATCCGACCAGTGAGTCGTGATGTGAAGCTTCTATTAAATGTATAAACCGAGGTCTTCCTCTGATCTCTGGGAGACGGCGGTCAGCGTCTCGTCCTCGCTGTGGCAGCGTGGCGTTCACAAAGAGAAGAATTAATCAGAATATATGGCTCTTAATGTAAAAGCCCATCGTGCTGCCGTGTGTGTGATTGAGTTTGTGGAGGCGAGCGGATCACAGGGTGAGCTGGCGTTCACCTGTACCGCGGCCCGCCTGCTCCACACTCATACAATAAAAAGCCTTTTCTGGGGATTTGTTTGCGAGCTGACGGAGTTTCTGGTGTTTCTGAGAGAGCAGCAACTTTTCTTTAGCTGATCTTCATTGTTGATAATCTCTTTAACGGGGGGGTGAGCCGCTACACCTGAACCTCTCCATCCAGGGCCGCCGCAATCGCTCTATAGCCTCCGCCACTAATCCCATCATGCCTCGGGAGGACTTGGCTTCTCCCCTCTCTGCTCCTCTTCCTCCTCTCTTCCTCTTCAGCGGGGAGGAAAGCAGATTTAGAGTAGTTCCATTTCATTTCAATAACCTGCATCCGTCCTGTTGTCCTCTCAGAGGACCAGAGATCAGATCGGACCGGCGTCCTCTCAGAGGACCAGAGATCAGATCGGACCGGCGTCCTCTCAGAGGACCAGAGTTCAGATCGGACCGGCGTCCTCTCAGAGGACCAGAGATCAGATCGGACCGGCGTCCTCTCAGAGGACCAGAGATCAGATCGGACCGGCGTCCTCTCAGAGGACCAGAGTTCAGATCGGACCGGCGTCCTCTCAGAGGACCAGAGATCAGATCGGACCGGCGTCCTCTCAGAGGACCAGAGATCAGATCGGACCGGCGTCCTCTCAGAGGACCAGAGTTCAGATCGGACCGGCGTCCTCTCAGAGGACCAGAGATCAGATCGGACCGGCGTCCTCTCAGAGGACCAGAGATCAGATCGGACCGGCGTCCTCTCAGAGGACCAGAGTTCAGATCGGACCGGCGTCCTCTCAGAGGACCAGAGATCAGATCGGACCGGCGTCCTCTCAGAGGACCAGAGTTCAGATCGGACCGGCGTCCTCTCAGAGGACCAGAGATCAGATCGGACCGGCGTCCTCTCAGAGGACCAGAGTTCAGATCGGACCGGCGTCCTCTCAGAGGACCAGAGTTCAGATCGGACCGGCGTCCTCTCAGAGGAGCCCAGTTCAGATCGGACCGGCGTCCTCTCAGAGGACCAGAGTTCAGATCGGACCGGCGTCCTCTCAGAGGACCAGAGATCAGATCGGACCGGCATCCTCTCAGAGGACCAGAGTTCAGATCGGGCCGGCGTCCTCTCAGAGGAGCCCAGTTCAGATCGGACCGGCGTCCTCTCAGAGGACCAGAGTTCAGATCGGACCGGCGTCCTCTCAGAGGACCAGAGTTCAGATCGGACCGGCGTCTTCTCAAAGGACCAGAGTTCAGATCGGACCGGCGTCCTCTCAGAGGACCAGAGTTCAGATCGGACCGGCGTCCTCTCAGAGGACCAGAGTTCAGATCGGACCGGCGTCCTCTCAGAGGAGCCCAGTTCAGATCGGACCGGCGTCCTCTCAGAGGACCAGAGTTCAGATCGGACCGGCGTCCTCTCAGAGGACCAGAGATCAGATCGGACCGGCGTCCTCTCAGAGGACCAGAGATCAGATCGGACCGGCGTCCTCTCAGAGGACCAGAGTTCAGATCGGACCGGCGTCCTCTCAGAGGACCAGAGATCAGATCGGACCGGCGTCCTCTCAGAGGACCAGAGTTCAGATCGGACCGGCGTCCTCTCAGAGGACCAGAGATCAGATCGGACCGGCGTCCTCTCAGAGGACCAGAGTTCAGATCGGACCGGCGTCCTCTCAGAGGACCAGAGATCAGATCGGACCGGCGTCCTCTCAGAGGACCAGAGTTCAGATCGGACCGGCGTCCTCTCAGAGGACCAGAGTTCAGATCGGACCGGCGTCCTCTCAGAGGACCAGAGTTCAGATCGGACCGGCGTCCTCTCAGAGGAGCCCAGTTCAGATCGGACCGGCGTCCTCTCAGAGGACCAGAGTTCAGATCGGACCGGCGTCCTCTCAGAGGACCAGAGATCAGATCGGACCGGCATCCTCTCAGAGGACCAGAGTTCAGATCGGGCCGGCGTCCTCTCAGAGGAGCCCAGTTCAGATCGGACCGGCGTCCTCTCAGAGGACCAGAGTTCAGATCGGACCGGCGTCCTCTCAGAGGACCAGAGTTCAGATCGGACCGGCGTCTTCTCAAAGGACCAGAGTTCAGATCGGACCGGCGTCCTCTCAGAGGACCAGAGTTCAGATCGGACCGGCGTCCTCTCAGAGGACCAGAGTTCAGATCGGACCGGCGTCCTCTCAGAGGAGCCCAGTTCAGATCGGACCGGCGTCCTCTCAGAGGACCAGAGTTCAGATCGGACCGGCGTCCTCTCAGAGGACCAGAGATCAGATCGGACCGGCGTCCTCTCAGAGGACCAGAGATCAGATCGGACCGGCGTCCTCTCAGAGGACCAGAGTTCAGATCGGACCGGCGTCCTCTCAGAGGACCAGAGTTCAGATCGGACCGGCGTCCTCTCAGAGGACCAGAGATCAGATCGGACCGGCGTCCTCTCAGAGGACCAGAGTTCAGATCGGACCGGCGTCCTCTCAGAGGACCAGAGATCAGATCGGACCGGCGTCCTCTCAGAGGACCAGAGATCAGATCGGACCGGCATCTTCTCAGAGGACCAGAGATCAGATCGGGCCGGCGTCCTCTCAGAGGAGCCCAGTTCAGATCGGACCGGCGTCCTCTCAGAGGACCAGAGTTCAGATCGGACCGGCGTCCTCTCAGAGGACCAGAGTTCAGATCGGACCGGCGTCTTCTCAAAGGACCAGAGTTCAGATCGGACCGGCGTCCTCTCAGAGGACCAGAGTTCAGATCGGACCGGCGTCCTCTCAGAGGACCAGAGTTCAGATCGGACCGGCGTCCTCTCAGAGGAGCCCAGTTCAGATCGGACCGGCGTCCTCTCAGAGGACCAGAGTTCAGATCGGACCGGCGTCCTCTCAGAGGACCAGAGATCAGATCGGACCGGCGTCCTCTCAGAGGACCAGAGATCAGATCGGACCGGCGTCCTCTCAGAGGACCAGAGTTCAGATCGGACCGGCGTCCTCTCAGAGGACCAGAGATCAGATCGGACCGGCGTCCTCTCAGAGGACCAGAGATCAGATCGGACCGGCGTCCTCTCAGAGGACCAGAGTTCAGATCGGACCGGCGTCCTCTCAGAGGACCAGAGATCAGATCGGACCGGCGTCCTCTCAGAGGACCAGAGTTCAGATCGGACCGGCGTCCTCTCAGAGGACCAGAGATCAGATCGGACCGGCGTCCTCTCAGAGGACCAGAGTTCAGATCGGACCGGCGTCCTCTCAGAGGACCAGAGTTCAGATCGGACCGGCGTCCTCTCAGAGGAGCCCAGTTCAGATCGGACCGGCGTCCTCTCAGAGGACCAGAGTTCAGATCGGACCGGCGTCCTCTTAGAGGACCAGAGATCAGATCGGACCGGCGTCCTCTCAGAGGACCAGAGTTCAGATCGGACCGGCGTCCTCTCAGAGGACCAGAGTTCAGATCGGACCGGCGTCCTCTCAGAGGACCAGAGTTCAGATCGGACCGGCGTCCTCTCAGAGGACCAGAGATCAGATCGGACCGGCGTCCTCTCAGAGGACCAGAGATCAGATCGGACCGGCGTCCTCTCAGAGGACCAGAGTTCAGATCGGACCGGCGTCCTCTCAGAGGACCAGAGATCAGATCGGACCGGCGTCCTCTCAGAGGACCAGAGATCAGATCGGACCGGCATCTTCTCAGAGGACCAGAGTTCAGATCGGGCCGGCGTCCTCTCAGAGGAGCCCAGTTCAGATCGGACCGGCGTCCTCTCAGAGGACCAGAGTTCAGATCGGACCGGCGTCCTCTCAGAGGACCAGAGTTCAGATCGGACCGGCGTCTTCTCAAAGGACCAGAGTTCAGATCGGACCGGCGTTCTCTCAGAGGACCAGAGTTCAGATCGGACCGGCGTCCTCTCAGAGGACCAGAGTTCAGATCGGACCGGCGTCCTCTCAGAGGAGCCCAGTTCAGATCGGACCGGCGTCCTCTCAGAGGACCAGAGTTCAGATCGGACCGGCGTCCTCTCAGAGGACCAGAGTTCAGATCGGACCGGCGTCCTCTCAGAGGACCAGAGATCAGATCGGACCGGCGTCCTCTCAGAGGACCAGAGATTCAGATCGGACCGGCGTCCTCTCAGAGGATCAGAGTTCAGATCGGACCGGCGTCCTCTCAGAGGAGCCCAGTTCAGATCGGACCGGCGTCCTCTCAGAGGACCAGAGATCCGATCGGACCGGCGTCCTCTCAGAGGACCAGAGATCCGATCGGACCGGCGTCCTCTCAGAGGAGCCCAGTTCAGATCGGACCGGCGTCCTCTCAGAGGACCAGAGTTCAGATCGGACCGGCGTCCTCTCAGAGGACCAGAGATCAGATCGGACCGGCGTCCTCTCAGAGGACCAGAGTTCAGATCGGACCGGCGTCCTCTCAGAGGACCAGAGATCAGATCGGACCGGCGTCCTCTCAGAGGACCAGAGTTCAGATCGGACCGGCGTCCTCTCAGAGGACCAGAGATCAGATCGGACCGGCGTCCTCTCAGAGGACCAGAGATCAGATCGGACCGGCATCTTCTCAGAGGACCAGAGTTCAGATCGGGCCGGCGTCCTCTCAGAGGAGCCCAGTTCAGATCGGACCGGCGTCCTCTCAGAGGACCAGAGTTCAGATCGGACCGGCGTCCTCTCAGAGGACCAGAGTTCAGATCGGACCGGCGTCTTCTCAAAGGACCAGAGTTCAGATCGGACCGGCGTCCTCTCAGAGGACCAGAGTTCAGATCGGACCGGCGTCCTCTCAGAGGACCAGAGTTCAGATCGGACCGGCGTCCTCTCAGAGGAGCCCAGTTCAGATCGGACCGGCGTCCTCTCAGAGGACCAGAGTTCAGATCGGACCGGCGTCCTCTCAGAGGACCAGAGATCAGATCGGACCGGCGTCCTCTCAGAGGACCAGAGATCAGATCGGACCGGCGTCCTCTCAGAGGACCAGAGTTCAGATCGGACCGGCGTCCTCTCAGAGGACCAGAGATCAGATCGGACCGGCGTCCTCTCAGAGGACCAGAGATCAGATCGGACCGGCGTCCTCTCAGAGGACCAGAGTTCAGATCGGACCGGCGTCCTCTCAGAGGACCAGAGATCAGATCGGACCGGCGTCCTCTCAGAGGACCAGAGTTCAGATCGGACCGGCGTCCTCTCAGAGGACCAGAGATCAGATCGGACCGGCGTCCTCTCAGAGGACCAGAGTTCAGATCGGACCGGCGTCCTCTCAGAGGACCAGAGTTCAGATCGGACCGGCGTCCTCTCAGAGGAGCCCAGTTCAGATCGGACCGGCGTCCTCTCAGAGGACCAGAGTTCAGATCGGACCGGCGTCCTCTTAGAGGACCAGAGATCAGATCGGGCCGGCGTCCTCTCAGAGGAGCCCAGTTCAGATCGGACCGGCGTCCTCTCAGAGGACCAGAGTTCAGATCGGACCGGCGTCCTCTCAGAGGACCAGAGTTCAGATCGGACCGGCGTCTTCTCAAAGGACCAGAGTTCAGATCGGACCGGCGTCCTCTCAGAGGACCAGAGTTCAGATCGGACCGGCGTCCTCTCAGAGGACCAGAGTTCAGATCGGACCGGCGTCCTCTCAGAGGAGCCCAGTTCAGATCGGACCGGCGTCCTCTCAGAGGACCAGAGTTCAGATCGGACCGGCGTCCTCTCAGAGGACCAGAGTTCAGATCGGACCGGCGTCCTCTCAGAGGACCAGAGATCAGATCGGACCGGCGTCCTCTCAGAGGACCAGAGATTCAGATCGGACCGGCGTCCTCTCAGAGGATCAGAGTTCAGATCGGACCGGCGTCCTCTCAGAGGAGCCCAGTTCAGATCGGACCGGCGTCCTCTCAGAGGACCAGAGATCCGATCGGACCGGCGTCCTCTCAGAGGAGCCCAGTTCAGATCGGACCGGCGTCCTCTCAGAGGACCACAGTTCAGATCGGACCGGCGTCCTCTCAGAGGACCAGAGATCAGATCGGACCGGCGTCCTCTCAGAGGACCAGAGTTCAGATCGGACCGGCGTCCTCTCAGAGGACCAGAGATCAGATCGGACCGGCGTCCTCTCAGAGGAGCACCGTCGTTAGAGGCCGTCGTTACATTCTCCTACAGAGAGACGTACAAAAGTAAAACAACATTATTTCTATTCTATTGTCAGATTAATGTCTCTACTGTCTCTAATGTCTCTAATGTCTCTACTGTCTTTAATGTCTCTAATGTCTCTACTGTCTCTAATGTCTCTAATGTCTCTACTGTCTCTACTGTGTTGAACAATAATATATTATAATAAAATAAGAGTTTTCAGTCCAGAATGGCGGAGACGTTTTGACTGTGTGTCAAAATCCCAGTTTCGTCTATTTGCTTCCAGACTCTTTGCTGTATATAAAGATGGCCGACATAACAGCTCTCCAAAAGTGAAGGCTAAACATCTGGATGGCCCCCTGGTGGCCGCCTGCAGTCATAGACCCCCCCCCGTTAGTGGACGGGTCAAACTATAACGTCAAAGTAGACGTTAAATAAAGACGGGTCGTTCTCACGCTGATGTTTCTGATCACTTTGGTTTTAATGACTTATTGACTGGAGACGCGTCAGCGAGGACGACTCCAGCGTTGACTCAGTGCGTCTCAGGATGTCTCAGATTGTCTCAGGATGTCTCAGATTGTCTCAGGATGTCTCAGGATGTCTCAGGATGTCTCAGGATGTCTCAGATTGTCTCAGATTGTCTCAGGATGTCTCAGATTGTCTCAGGATGTCTCAGGATGTCTCAGGATGTCTCAGGATGTCTCAGATTGTCTCAGGATGTCTCAGGATGTCTCAGGATGTCTCAGGATGTCTCAGATTGTCTCAGGATGTCTCAGATTGTCTCAGGATGTCTCAGGATGTCTCAGGATGTCTCAGATTGTCTCAGGATGTCTCAGATTGTCCCAGGATGTCTCAGATTGTCTCAGGATGTCTCAGGATGTCTCAGGATGTCTCAGGATGTCTCAGGATGTCTCAGATTGTCTCAGGATGTCTCAGATTGTCCCAGGATGTCTCAGATTGTCTCAGGATGTCTCAGATTGTCTCAGGATGTCTCAGGATGTCTCAGGATGTCTCAGGATGTCTCAGGATGTCTCAGATTGTCCCAGGATGTCTCAGATTGTCCCAGGATGTCTCTGGATGTCTCAGGATGTCTCTGGATGTGTTCCATTTAAAGGAAGAGACAGAGGGGTATTTCCTCATCATGCGTCCTGAATCAGGGCCGGGAGGAGATAATGTGGAGTTAATCTGATCAGCAGCACTCTAATTCACCGGCTATTGATCACAGCTGATTCCTAATGGGGGCTCAGACCAGAGGGGGGAGGGGGGTGGGGGGGAGGGGGGTGATTGGTTGCAGAGCTACGTAGCGTTAGCTTACAGGAAGGGAAACATCTCAGATGAACCTGATGATCACTGGACTTTATTTAATATCATGGTGAGAGTTATGTATTGGTTCTGGATCAACAGTAATAATGAAACATTAAAGGAGCAGTCTGAAGGGTTTAGTGACATCTAGTGGTGTGGTTGCAGATTGCAACCGACTGAGTCCCCCCCCTCTCACTCCTCCCTTTGTAAGACGGAGGTAACGCAGAGCTCCACACTGAGGATCGCTCAGTTGCACGGGGAAAGGAAAATACCATGTTAACGAGGGCTGCATGATCATTATGATCAATATTCAGATCTCAATTATTAATTATGATTATTCATTGATTTCAGTGACGACATGTTTTATTACACTTTGACATTAACATAAACAGCTACATTCCTGTTAACGGACATATAGGGCCGAACGATGCTGAGAAACCTGACGTTCCAATATTTAATATTTAATATTTATTATTTAATATTTCATATTTCATATTTCATATTTATTATTTAATATTTCATATTTATTATTTAATATTTCATATTTATTATTTCATATTTCATATTTCATATTTGTACAGCCATTCTCTTGGCCTGGATATTTTCCGCGGTCTTTGTCAGATCTGGTGTGAGCTCGCTAGCCTGCTAACATCTCCTGATGTTACCCCTTCACTGATGGAACAGAACTTGGCAGCGGCGTAACTCCTTTAATTAACAGCTGATTGGAAAATAATCAGTTTGCTACTGGTCGCGAACTACGAGCTACTGGTCGCGAACTACGAGCTACTGGTCGCGAACTACGAGCTACTGGTCGCGAACTACGAGCTACTGGTCGTGAACTACAAGCTACTGGTCATGAATTACGAGCTACTGCCGAGAGCTACTGGTCGTGAACTACGAGCTACTGGTCGTGAACTACGAGCTACTGGTCGTGAACTACGAGCTACCGCCAAGAGCTACTGGTCGTGAACTACAAGCTACTGGTCGTGAACTACAAGCTACTGGTCGTGAACTACGAGCTACCGCCAAGAGCTACTGGTCGTGAACTACGAGCTACCGCCAAGAGCTACTGGTCGTGAACTACGAGCTACCGCCAAGAGCTACTGGTTGTGAACTACGAGCTACTGCCAAGAGCTACTGGTCGCGAACTACGAGCTACCGCCAAGAGCTACTGGTCATGAACTACGAGCTACTGGTCGTGAACTACGAGCTACTGGTCGTGAACTACAAGCTACTGGTCGTGAATTACGAGCTACTGCCGAGAGCTACTGGTCGTGAACTACGAGCTACTGGTCGTGAACTACGAGCTACTGGTCGTGAACTACAAGCTACTGGTCATGAACTACAAGCTACTGGTCGTGAACTACGAGCTACCGCCAAGAGCTACTGGTCGTGAACTACGAGCTACCGCCAAGAGCTACTGGTCGTGAACTACGAGCTACTGGTCGTGAACTACGAGCTACTGCCAAGAGCTATTGGTCGCGAACTACGAGCTACCGCCAAGAGCTACTGGTCGTGAACTACGAGCTACTGGTCGTGAACTACAAGCTACTGGTCGTGAACTACAAGCTACTGGTCATGAATTACGAGCTACTGCCGAGAGCTACTGGTCGTGAACTACGAGCTACTGGTCGTGAACTACGAGCTACTGGTCGTGAACTACAAGCTACTGGTCGTGAACTACAAGCTACTGGTCGTGAACTACGAGCTACCGCCAAGAGCTACTGGTCGTGAACTACGAGCTACCGCCAAGAGCTACTGGTCGTGAACTACGAGCTACTGGTCGTGAACTACGAGCTACCACCAAGAGCTACTGGTCGTGAACTACGAGCTACTGGTCGTGAACTACGAGCTACTGCCAAGAGCTACTGGTCGTGAACTACGAGCTACTGGTCGTGAACTACGAGCTACTGGTCGTGAACTACGAGCTACCGCCAAGAGCTACTGGTCGTGAACTACGAGCTACTGGTCGTGAACTACGAGCTACCACCAAGAGCTACTGGTCGTGAACTACGAGCTACTGGTCGTGAACTACGAGCTACCACCAAGAGCTACTGGTCGTGAACTACGAGCTACTGGTCGTGAACTACGAGCTACCTCTAAGAGCTACTGGTCGTGAACTACGAGCTACTGGTCGTGAACTACGAGCTACTGCCAAGAGCTACTGGTCGTGAACTACGAGCTACTGGTCGTGAACTACGAGCTACTGGTCGTGAACTACGAGCTACCGCCAAGAGCTACTGGTCGCAAGCTACGAGCTACTGGTCGCGAGCTACCGGTCGTGAGTGACGTGTTGGAGACCCCCGGTTCAGTACATCAATAATTAATATAGTTTATTGTTTTTCTAGGAGATGCTGCAGCCGGACCAATCAGACTCTCTGGACCAATCAGACTCTCTGGACCAATCAGACTCTCTGGACCAATCAGACTCTCTGGACCAATCACACTCTCTGGACCAATCACACTCTCTGGACTTCACTAGCTGATTGAGGTCAGTCTCTTTGTTGTTTGGCGTGTTGCTGCTGTTTATCTGGTAGATATATATTTTAGTGACAGGTCCTGTTCTGTCATGGTCTCCGTGGTGTCCCTCCTGGTCTCCTGGTGTCCCTCATGGTCTCTGTGGTGTCCCTCCCGGTCTCCTGGTGTCCCTCATGGACCTACATTAACAGCGTCTGCTGGTTTCTGATTTTAAAGGTTCAAACTTTCATTTTTCTTGTTGAGAGAAATAACAGTAAACTTTTCGTCTCTCCTTAAATGAAAGAGGAGGACGGCGACGGCGGCGGCGACGGTGGCGGCGGCGTGGGGGGGAAGGGGCCATGTTTTTAATAATATACTTGACATCAGAGCGGCAGTCTGAATTAAACCCCCCCGCCCGTTGCTTGTTTTTATTAGGAGGTGTGAGATTACGTTGTTTTCTCCATGACATCATCTGGTGTCCTGGATGAGGTTGGTCGCTCCACTCCATGCAGATCAACAGCTGTGATTTATGCACCTTTCCCGCCGCGAATGGAACATTAAATTTAATTTTGCTGCTGTGGAGCCGTGCCTGCTCCGTTTCTCGGGCTTGACACGGTGAACCGGGCCCGCCGCCGCCGCCGCCGCCGCCGCCGCCGCCGCCGTGCAGGAATTCATTACTTCCTCCACAATATGCGAAAGCAACATTTGAATGAAACATTTGTCTGGTGTCAGATCGGAGTAGCGTCTACTCTCTCTATACAGATCCACAGAGCGGCGAGGAGGCGGCACGCCGCTCCTACTCCGCTGTAACAAAGCAGTGAGTCGCGTAATGGTGGCACATTAAAATGAGGCCTGTTGGATGTGAGTAGCAGAGCAATCTGTTTCTGCCCGTGATCGCCCATTACTGCTTCGTAATGACACGGAAACAATGCCACAAAGCAAAGTAATGAAATGTGTTCTCCCTCCGCCGGCTGCAACTACAGGACGGGCTGCACATCCAGTCTCAGCTCAGAGAGGCTGCTGGGAACTCTTTAAATACATTACAACCAACCATGGATTCATATTATTAGTAATATTAGATCATATTATTAATAATATTATAAACCAGTATCAGGATTCAGTGTGCATCATATTGTCTTCTATATTTATTCTTCTTCATCAGGGGTGCAGCTAGATGACGATTCTCTTCACTGTCTGTTCATCTGTTGATTATTTGATCAGCTGTTTGATCTATAAAAGAGATTCTCAACCGTTCTTCAGTCCAGGACCTTTAAAGACAGAATACAGCGGGTTAAAAAACACTGATATAGTCTTTGTTATGTGACAGAACAACAGAAGAGAAATGTATAAGAAAGATATTAAACATGTTAAACATATCTACAGATTCTAAGAGTTATAGATTTATTAGATTAGAACGTAATCTATGAACTATTTACACAAACCCAGTCGTCAGAAAACATGTTGGTATTGTACGTTTCTGCAAACTGTCTGCGTTTCATAAATATGTTTCATAAATATGTTTCATATCAGCCCCCTTTTATGTGGTTAACGTTGTGAAACGATTGGTTCAGTTTAGGCAACAAAACTAGTGGTTAAGGTTAGAAAAACATCGTGGTTCATTTTAAAATAATAATGCAACAATGTAATAACAACATAACAACAACAACAGAAAGTAACAACGTAACAACATAATATAACAACGTTACATATTAATGTAACATAACAATGTAACCTAACGTAACAACCTAACAGCGCAACGTAACATGTCATGCTAATACTTATTTTATGATTATTATAGTCATCTAAAACTCGCCAGTCATCATGACATCAACAGCGTTCACACACGTTCTTCATGAATTGTTTCTCTAGTTAGATGTTATAATAATATTATAATATAATGATTATAATAATAATAATAATAATAATAATATAATAATAATGATTATAATAATAATAATATAATAATAATGATTATAATCCAGTAGAGGAATGACGTGGAGCAGATCTGTCTTTACTTTAACATCAAACTGTGTTTTGTGCGTCTCATCGTGCCACAGAATGATGCTCCCACGCTACATTACCATTTATGACCCATCATTCTACATAGAAGGATTCTGGTCTGTGTTGTCCTTTCTCTGGAGGCTGTGAGGCCCCCCAAGGCCCACGGGGCCTCCTAGGCCCATGGGGCCCCGGGGGGGGCAGCCTCCTGCCTCACAGTGAGCTGGACAGATTACAGCCTCGTAGCCGTGGCTGTGGAAGCAGACGAGGCGATTACACGGTCAGTGTGGTGTGGCCGAGCGCGACCCCGTGATAAAGTCAATCCTCCATGCGTGCGCGGCGGCGGCTGATGCCTTTAAAGGCTGCTGGGTGACGGGATGGACTCCTCCGGCTTCACGCTGCCGCTGGAGACAAAGACGACACACAGCCGAGATGGATTCATGATCCAGGATGAACCCCCAGAACTCTGATCCAGCATGGAGACGGGGCGGGGGGGGACCGGTCCTGATTACAACTCAAGTACAGGAACATAATCAGACATTAATCACAGGGACACACAGGAGGACACACAGGACACACGGGACACATGGGACACACAGGAGGACACACAGGACACACGGGACACACAGGAGGACACACAGGACACACAGGACACACGGGACACATGGGACACACAGGAGGACACACAGGACACACGGGACACACAGGAGGACACACAGGACACACAGGACACACAGAGGACACACAGAGGACACACAGGAGGACACACAGGACACACAGGACACACAGAGGACACACAGAGGACACACAGGACACACGGGACACACAGGAGGACACACAGGACACACAGGACACACAGAGGACACACAGAGGACACACGGGACACATGGGACGGGGGCATTATACTGCTGGGGGCCCGGAGGTACCCTGCATCGCATCTTGGTTTTTAGTCGTCTCCATCTTGGTTCTAAGAGATTCTCTGTGATTTGGGACGAGTCTTATTTTGAAGCAGAGATTTGTGAATTAGCAGGAATGTAGCTCAACATGGACGTGGAAGCAGCGCTCTGTTTATTTAAATGTGAGAGTGTAATACCAATATAAAATCAATGAATAACCCTGATAACTAGTATTGATCATGATAACGGTGCTGATGATGTTGTCCGTCGTGGTGCAGCCTGGTGTAATAGTGGACTGTAGAGAGAATAAGGAGTATTATTGAGCCGTAGCTCTGGCCTTGTTAGCTGTAGTAGTTGTTATGTGAGCGGCGAGCCTCCTCTCCTCTCCTGCTCTGCAGTATCGGCGCTCCTCGCCGTGTCCCCGGGGCCCTCTCCCAGCCAGAGTGACGAGCTCGTGCCCAGATGCAAATGACTTTCCAAGGTCCTTGTGATTGCTCATTAACTTTCCGCGGGCATAAGTCCTAACTTTATTATTGACTGCACAGAATACACAATCCAGCGACCTCTGCCACCTGCAACTAAATCTCTCCCCTCCGATCCATCGCACTGATTTCTGCAGCCGGCCAGAAAACTGGAGCCAGCAGTTTAGTCACCTTAAGTGTTTACACGCCCCCCCCACCACCACCACCACCACCACCACAACCGCCACCACCTGCCCGGCCCGGAGCCACACCTCCCTGCAGCCTGGAGCCACACAGCCTGTTTAAGCAGCGTCATTATGAATGTTACAGATTGAACATTTAAAAGCTGGTCTGTCTGATTCAGGCCCCCCCCCCCACCCACACTGTTGGTTTATTCAGTGAGCGGGGGGGTTCCCTCTCGCTTCACCTCACCGTGAAATATTTATTGAAAGCCAAAAGAGTTTTCATCTCGTGGTTCCCCGGCCGTCCCGTCCTCCCCTCGGAGAGCGCCGCCCCGCCGGATGCAGCAGTGCTTATGCAGATGAGCTCCGGAGAATCAACATATTACGAGCAGCTGACATTTGTCCTGATATATTGAATCGTTAGCGCGACAGAATCACTTACAGCGGATCCACTAACATCAAGTTTCCTCTCGTTATTGACCCTCGCGGGCCAGGCCTGACAAGTGGAGCCGCGGCAAAGTTCATTAATAATGTGAAATAAATCAATTTGCCTGGAAACGCTGGGACGGCTGCAGACTGCAGGAGACGCTCCGATGTCTCACCGTCTCCATTAAATATGAATCTGTGTGTGACGCTGTCAGGACGGAGGACACGTTCTCAGAGTCTCAGAGTCAGCCTACAATACGGAAAAACATCAACCATCACAACTATCACATGTAATATCAACCTTTACTGAGCTAAAGTCTCAATCCGTGATCAAACCCCCCGATGGGTCCGATCAACATTCACAGAGTTACAGCCAAATGACAACAGCTGGATATCTAGAGCATAGATATTCACCTGAGTTAGGAATGCTTTCTGAATTATGATCATTAGACAAGCACAAAATATAGATTTGATTTGATTCAAACTCCTCCCTGATATACCTGAAAACACCTGTTATACAGCATATACTTAACATCTGTATTCATAACCTCCGCCGAGGCCAAAGGTCTAGGAAGGAGGTTATGTCTTCACCGGTGTTGGTTTGTTGGTTTGTTGGTTTGTTGGTTTGTTGGTTTGTTGGTTTGTTGGTTTGTTGGTTTGCAACAGCCGTGATGGATTTGACTTAATGTTTTGTAGGGGTGGTAGATGAAACGTGTCGTGGCGGAGGTCTTCTCTCTGAATGCACTTCTAGTTCATTTATTTATTTGGCATTAACAAAATAGTTCCAATCTACGTCGTCTCCATCTTGGCCTTCTCCATCCTCCTCCTCCTCCTCCTCCACTTCTCCATCCTCCTCCTCCTCCACTTCTCCATCCTCCTTCTCCATCCTCCTCCTCCTCCTCCTCCACTTCTCCATCCTCCTCCTCCTCCTCTTCCTCTTCCTTCCTCCTCCTCTACTTCATCTTCATCCTCCTCCTCCTCCTCCACTTCTCCATCCTCCTTCTCCATCCTCCTCCTCCTCCTCCTCCACTTCTCCATCCTCCTCCTCCTCCACTTCTCCATCCTCCTCCTCCTCGTCCTCCACTTCTCCATCCTCCTTCTCCATCCTCCTCCTCCTCCTCCTCCACTTCTCCATCCTCCTCCTCCTCCTCTTCCTTCCTCCTCCTCTACTTCATCTTCATCCTCCTCCTCTTCCTCCTCCTTCTCCTCTTCCTCCTCCTCCTCCTCCTCCTCTTCATCCTCCTCCTCCTCCTCCTCTTCCTCTTCATCCTCCTCCTCCCCCCCTCATGCTGTGACACATTCATTTTCTCCTCCTGTCCGTCTCCTCCTCTCATTTCTTCATCATTCCTCGCTCCATCGATTCCTCTGCTTCATCAAGCGCCGGCGCTGCAGCCACACCCCTCACACCCCTCACACCTCTCACACCTTGGCAGCAATCGCCGCAGTGACGGCAGGCAGGAAGTGCAGCGTCAGCCGATACGGTGGCGTCCTTCAGCAGCGGCTGTCACTGCGAGAGGAAGGTCAGAGCTGCTGACGGAGGAGGAGGATCACTCCCACCTGAGGAGGAGAGCAAACACCCGTCTGCTGCCGGCAACACGGCGCCCACGCCGACCGCGGTACTGACCATCAACAGACCGCAGTACTGACCATCAACAGACCGCGGCACTGACCATCAGGAGACCGCGGCACTGACCATCAAGAGACCGCGGCACTGACCATCAAGAGACCGTGGTACTGACCATCAAGAGACCGCGGCACTGACCATCAAGAGACCGTGGTACTGACCATCAACAGACCGCGGCACTGACCATCAAGAGACCGCGGTACTGACCATCAAGAGACCGCGGCACTGACCATCAGGAGACCGCGGCACTGACCATCAAGAGACCGTGGTACTGACCATCAACAGACCGCGGCACTGACCATCAAGAGACCGCGGTACTGACCATCAAGAGACCGCGGCACTGACCATCAGGAGACCGCGGCACTGACCATCAAGAGACCGCGGCACTGACCATCAAGAGACCGTGGTACTGACCATCAACAGACCGCGGCACTGACCATCAACAGACCGCAGTACTGACCATCAACAGACCGCGGCACTGACCATCAGGAGACCGCGGCACTGACCATCAAGAGACCGTGGTACTGACCATCAACAGACCGCGGCACTGACCATCAAGAGACCGCGGCACTGACCATCAAGAGACCGTGGTACTGACCATCAACAGACCGCGGCACTGACCATCAAGAGACCGCGGTACTGACCATCAACAGACCGTGGTACTGACCATCAACAGACCGCGGCACTGACCATCAAGAGACCGTGGTACTGACCATCAACAGACCGCGGCACTGACCATCAAGAGACCGCGGCACTGACCATCAAGAGACCGCGGTACTGACCATCAACAGACCGCGGCACTGACCATCAAGAGACCGCGGCACTGACCATCAGGAGACCGCGGCACTGACCATCAAGAGACCGTGGTACTGACCATCAACAGACCGCGGCACTGACCATCAAGAGACCGCGGCACTGACCATCAAGAGACCGTGGTACTGACCATCAACAGACCGCGGCACTGACCATCAACAGACCGCAGTACTGACCATCAACAGACCGCGGCACTGACCATCAGGAGACCGCGGCACTGACCATCAAGAGACCGTGGTACTGACCATCAACAGACCGCGGCACTGACCATCAAGAGACCGCGGCACTGACCATCAAGAGACCGTGGTACTGACCATCAACAGACCGCGGCACTGACCATCAAGAGACCGCGGTACTGACCATCAACAGACCGCGGTACTGACCATCAAGGAACCGCGGTACTGACCATCAACAGACCGCGGCACTGACCATCAGGAGACCGCGGCACTGATGGTCAAGAGACCGTGGTACTGACCATCAACAGACCGCGGCACTGACCATCAAGAGACCGCGGTACTGACCATCAAGAGACCGCGGTACTGACCATCAACAGACCGCGGTACTGACCATCAACAGACCGCAGCACTGACCATCAACAGACCGCGGTACTGACCATCAAGAGACCGCGGTACTGACCATCAACAGACCGCGGTACTGACCATCAACAGACCGCGGTACTGACCATCAACAGACCGCGGTACTGACCATCAGGAGACCGCAGCACTGACCATCAGGAGACCGCGGCACTGACCATCAAGAGACCGCGGTACTGACCATCAAGACACCGTGGTACTGACCATCAAGGAACCGCGGTACTGACCATCAACAGACCGCGGTACTGACCATCAACAGACCGCGGTACTGACCATCAGGAGACCGCAGCACTGACCATCAGGAGACCGCGGCACTGACCATCAAGAGACCGCGGTACTGACCATCAACAGACCGCGATACTGACCATCAAGGAACCGCGGTACTGACCATCAACAGACCGCGGTACTGACCATCAAGAGATCGCGGTACTGACCATCAACAGACCGCAGTACTGACCATCAACAGACCGCGGTACTGACCATCAACAGACCGCGGTACTGACCATCAACAGACCGCGGTACTGACCATCAACAGACCGCGGCACTGACCATCAAGAGACCGCGGTACTGACCATCAAGAGACCGCGGTACTGACCATCAACAGACCGCGGTACTGACCATCAACAGACCGCGGTACTGACCATCAGGAGACCGCGGCACTGACCATCAAGAGACCGCGGCACTGACCATCAAGGAACCGCGGTACTGACCATCAACAGACCGCGGTACTGACCATCAACAGACCGCGGTACTGACCATCAGGAGACCGCAGCACTGACCATCAGGAGACCGCGGCACTGACCATCAAGAGACCGCGGTACTGACCATCAACAGACCGCGATACTGACCATCAAGGAACCGCGGTACTGACCATCAACAGACCGCGGTACTGACCATCAAGAGATCGCGGTACTGACCATCAACAGACCGCGGTACTGACCATCAACAGACCGCGGTACTGACCATCAAGAGACCGCGGTACTGACCATCAACAGACCGCAGCACTGACCATCAACAGACCGCGGTACTGACCATCAGGAGACCGCGGTACTGACCATCAAGAGACCGCGGTACTGACCATCAGGAGACCGCGGTACTGACCATCAACAGACCGCGGCACTGACCATCAAGAGACCGCGGTACTGACCATCAACAGACCGCGGTACTGACCATCAACAGACCGCGGTACTGACCATCAACAGACCGCGGTACTGACCATCAAGAGACCGCGGCACTGACCATCAACAGACCGTGGTACTGACCATCAGGAGACTGCGGTACTGACCATCAACAGACTGCGGCACTGACCATCAACAGACTGCGGCACTGACCATCAAGAGACCGCGGCACTGACCATCAACAGACCGCGGCACTGACCATCAACAGACCGCGGTACTGACCATCAACAGGGGAGAAGCCTGACCCAGGTTATATCACCATATCACCATATCAATCAATCGAACTGTATCTATCTTTATCAGGTTGGTGCAGTTCAAAGAGCTTCACTGATGACTGACAGACGAAATTAAAAACAACAGAAAAGACAAAATAATTTAACAATTTAATTTTAGCGTGATAATTGGAGACAACACACGACAATAAAATGATAAAAATATAATAAAGTAGAATATATTAACAGTAATGGTAGTAAAACAATGTGAGATAAAAACTAGACTAATAAAATAACAATAAAATATAATTCAATTATACAACTTAAATAAAATAAAATGTTATTAATAAAATAATAAAATAAATAAATGTGTTCGACTTAAATACAATAATAGAAGTTATTATTAAGATAAGAATAAATAGAATAAAATGATACAAATTAAATACAATACAATAAGTTATTATTAAAATAACAATAAATATAATTAAATTATACTAATGAAATACAATTAAATAAGTGATTAATAAAATAACAATAAAATAGAATAAAATTATACAAATTAAATACAGTAGAATGAGTAATTAATAAAATAATAATTAATTAGAATAACATGATACAACTTTAATAAAATAAAATGAGTTATTATCAAAATAACATCAAATTGAATAAAATAATCCTGATGAAAGGCCCGGCTGAATCGGTATATTAATATGTAGGTAGTTCAAGTCAGTTTACAGGAAACTCTTTAAATCTGTATTTATTCATGTATTGTTTGGTAGACCAGAGCAGTGTGTGTGTGTGTGTGTGTGTGTGTGTGTGTGTGCGTGTGCGTGCGCGTGCGCGTGTGTGTGTGTGCGCGTGTGTGTGTGGCGGTCCCTGGTTGTGTTTGGTCGTCCCCGTCAGGAGAAAGTCACCGATCGGCCTCTCGCTGGCCCGGCTGTAAGGATCCAGCGTTTGATCAATGGCATAATGGTGATTATATTAGAGGAGTTAATTTGATTGGTGTATGTGAAGAGGTGGATAAGTGGTGCTGGCTCAGCGCTCCTCCATCCTACCTCAGCTCTTCTACGCTCTGATTGGCCCCCGCAGTGACCGGCGGCTACCTTAGCCCCGCGGCTCATTTGCTAATTGAAACGTGATCGACAAATCAGGAGCTCCGTGACCGGGAATCCCCTCCGCCAATTTCAGCCTCCCGACACGTGCCGTGACACTCGGCGAGCGGCGAAGGAGAAGCGAGGATGATGTTTTGAATGATGAGGCGGCGCGGAGACTTCCCGACTCCGATGGAAGGATTCGGGAAGAGAGCGGCAGGAAGCCTTCATTGGGATTCCCGGCGGAGGAGGCGGCGTCCAGCAGCTGAAATGCCTCCTGTCAGTGCCTCTAGAAGTGAGCAATAACAGATCTCCCGTCTAATGGTCAGTGAATTAAGCCGCCAGCCCCCCCCCCCACGGCCCCATTACCTGTCACAGCGACCGGCCCACAATCACCAGAGACAAGTCAGCGCCGAGGAGAGCTCGCCGCTCCCCGGAGGCCCGCCGCGGTCCTGTCGGCCGGTTGTCAGCAGCTGAACGGGCAGCTCGGTCTGGTTAGAGAGAGAAACCAGCAGCCAGCAGTAATCAGGCGGCGCCGCTCTCAACACGGAGCGCCACGGACAGAAGCTGACAGACGGAGACACGCCGCCCAACCCCTAAATACTGTGAACACGGGAAGGTGAGACACCTGAGCAGCACGGCAGGTAGATGGAGACGAGATGAAGCCCAGAGAATCAGCAAGTAGCTGCAACCAGAATCACACAGAGCTCAACTCCAGAGCCAGCTCACAGCGTAGGGCGGGAAAATCATCCATTCACTGTGTATATGAACTATACTACCATTCACTATGTATATTAACTATACTATCATTCACTATGTATATTAACTATACTACCATTCACTGTGTATATTAACTATACTATCATTCACTATGTATATTAACTATACTACCATTCACTGTGTATATGAACTATACTACCATTCACTGTGTATATGAACTATACTATAATTCACTATGTATATTAACTATACTACCATTCACTGTGTATATGAACTATACTATCATTCACTATGTATATTAACTATACCACCATTCACTATGTATATTAACTATACTACCATTCACTGTGTATATGAACTATACTACCATTCACTATGTATATTAACTATACTACCATTCACTATGTATATTAACTATACTACCATTCACTGTGTATATGAACTATACTACCATTCACTATGTATATTAACTATACTATCATTCACTATGTATATTAACTATACCACCATTCACTATGTATATTAACTATACTACCATTCACTATGTATATTAACTATACTACCATTCACTGTGTATATGAACTATACTACCATTCACTGTGTATATGAACTATACTACCATTCACTATGTATATTAACTATACTACCATTCACTATGTATATTAACTATACTACCATTCACTATGTATATTAACTATACTACCATTCACTATGTATATTAACTATACTACCATTCACTGTGTATATGAACTATACTACCATTCACTGTGTATATTAACTATACTACCATTCACTATGTATATTAACTATACTACCATTCACTATGTATATTAACTATACTACCATTCACTGTGTATATTAACTATACTACCATTCACTGTGTATATGAACTATACTACCATTCACTATGTATATTAACTATACTACCATTCACTGTGTATATGAACTATACTACCATTCACTATGTATATTAACTATACTACCATTCACTGTGTATATGAACTATACTACCATTCACTGTGTATATGAACTATACTACCATTCACTATGTATATTAACTATACTACCATTCACTATGTATATTAACTATACTACCATTCACTATGTATATTAACTATACTACCATTCACTATGTATATTAACTATACTACCATTCACTGTGTATATGAACTATACTACCATTCACTGTGTATATTAACTATACTACCATTCACTATGTATATTAACTATACTACCATTCACTATGTATATTAACTATACTACCATTCACTGTGTATATTAACTATACTACCATTCACTGTGTATATGAACTATACTACCATTCACTATGTATATTAACTATACTACCATTCACTGTGTATATGAACTATACTACCATTCACTATGTATATTAACTATACTACCATTCACTGTGTATATGAACTATACTACCATTCACTGTGTATATTAACTATACTACCATTCACTATGTATATTAACTATACTACCATTCACTGTGTATATTAACTATACTACCATTCACTGTGTATATTAACTATACCACCATTCACTATGTATATTAACTATACTACCATTCACTGTGTATATTAACTATACTACCATTCACTGTGTATATGAACTATACTACCATTCACTGTGTATATTAACTATACTACCATTCACTGTGTATATTAACTATATCACCATTCACTATGTATATGAACTATACTACCATTCACTGTGTATATGAACTATACCACCATTCACTATGTATATTAACTATACTACCATTCACTGTATATATGAACTATACCACCATTCACTGTGTATATGAACTATACTACCATTCACTGTGTATATGAACTATACTACCATTCACTATGTATATTAACTATACTACCATTCACTGTGTATATTAACTATACTACCATTCACTGTGTATATGAACTATACTACCATTCACTGTGTATATGAACTATACTACCATTCACTGTGTATATTAACTATACTACCATTCACTGTGTATATGAACTATACTACCATTCACTATGTATATTAACTATACTACCATTCACTATGTATATTAACTATACTACCATTCACTATGTATATGAACTATACTACCATTCACTGTGTATATTAACTATACTACCATTCACTATGTATATGAACTATACTACCATTCACTGTGTATATGAACTATACTACCATTCACTATTTATATTAACTATACTACCATTCACTATGTATATTAACTATACTACCATTCACTATGTATATGAACTATACCACCATTCACTATGTATATTAACTATACTACCATTCACTGTGTATATGAACTATACTATCATTCACTGTGTATATGAACTATACTACCATTCACTGTGTATATGAACTATACTACCATTCACTATGTATATTAACTATACTACCATTCACTATGTATATTAACTATACTACCATTCACTGTGTATATGAACTATACTACCATTCACTGTGTATATGAACTATACTACCATTCACTGTGTATATGAACTATACTACCATTCACTGTGTATATGAACTATACTACCATTCACTGTGTATATGAACTATACTACCATTCACTATGTATATGAACTATACTACCATTCACTGTGTATATTAACTATACTACCATTCACTGTGTATATGAACTATACTACCATTCACTATGTATATTAACTATACTACCATTCACTATGTATATTAACTATACTACCATTCACTATGTATATGAACTATACTACCATTCACTGTGTATATTAACTATACTACCATTCACTATGTATATGAACTATACTACCATTCACTGTGTATATGAACTATACTACCATTCACTATGTATATTAACTATACTACCATTCACTATGTATATTAACTATACTACCATTCACTGTGTATATTAACTATACTACCATTCACTATGTATATTAACTATACTACCATTCACTGTGTATATGAACTATACTACCATTCACTATGTATATTAACTATACTACCATTCACTGTGTATATTAACTATACTACCATTCACTGTGTATATGAACTATACTACTACCATTCACTGTGTATATGAACTATACTACCATTCACTGTGTATATTAACTATACTACCATTCACTGTGTATATGAACTATACTACCATTCACTACGTATATTAACTATACTACCATTCACTGTGTATATTAACTATACTACCATTCACTACGTATATTAACTATACTACCATTCACTGTGTATATTAACTATACTACCATTCACCAGCTATTGTTTAAGATTTAGAATTTATTTAATGCCAGAATCAATATATTTGCTTCCATCTTGGTTTCTGGTCGTCTCCATCTTGGTTTTTGGTCGTCTCCATCTTGGTTTCTGGTCGTC
>JAUPFX010000011.1:34090269-34092769 GCA_036937225.1 Sebastes paucispinis
AGTGAGTTACCTTCAATTTTACAACCGGTTTTCATTCAGTTAAACTGTCTCCGTTAACAGACTGATCTGTGATCAGCTCACGTCGGCAGTGTTCCCATAAATATACAGACAACTACCACCGGATGACTGGGAGACTACGGCTGCACCAGAACAGCAACAACGACAATCACGTTATTTACCATCTACTGTCACTTCTGGTTGCAAAAAAAACAAGAACGGGACGGCCAAGAACCAAGATGGAGACGGCCAAGAACCAAGATGGAGACGGCCAAGAACCAAGATGGAGACGGCCAAGAACCAAGATGGTATATATATATCTGAAACATATCTTCACCTCTTTAGGTCGCCATCAGACAGCTCTTTCTGACGGGGAACTGAAGCTGGTATCTCTCTCTCTTCAGAGCCACCAGACTCCATCTATAAACCAGTGATTGGACCTCTCAGAGCAGAGCAGCTGTCCACCGCTGCATCCCTCCAGTAGTTAGTTTGTGTTATTGTGAGTTTCCACAGCAGCATGTTGATTAGCTTCCTGTCTGCTTCTCCACACTGGGAGCACAACCTCTTTACTGTTTTCAGTTCCTTTATTTTATTACCATTTGTATATATAAATCAACTGTATTCTTCTTCTTATTGAATACATGTATGTGATGTTACTGCAGGTCCAGCTAGAGAAGCACCTGATGAGCTGAGAGGTGGACTGATCTGGAGTCAGTGAGCAGGGAGGTAATATGTAGTTGTGTGTTTATAAAGTGTGTATTCTTAGTGTAATAAAGGGTGAATATAGTTAATAATGTAATCATACATCAGTGACATCAGTGACCTCAGTGACCTCTGTGACCTCTGTGACCTCTGTGAGGTCTGTGAGCTGTAACTGAGACAGAGTAAACATGAGTAAGACTCTGGACGCTGAGGAGGAAAAAGCAGCGGCGGTGTGGGGTTGGTATGGGCGTCCCGTGGAGGAGGCTGTTTTCTCTCCACACACCGGGCAGCGAGCACGCCTCCGCCGCTCGCCGCTCTGACGTTAGCTCGCTGCGAGGCGTTTATTTTTTCTGCGTCGTGTGCGGCGCTCCAGAATATGTCTTTCATCCAGAGGAGAGCTGAGGTCTGCAGACGCCTCTCCTGTTGCTGAGGACACTGAGGAGGGTTCTGGTTCTGGTTCTGGTTCTGGTTCTGGTTCTGGTTCTGGTTCTGGTTCTGATTCTGGTTCTGGTTCTGGTCCTGCCTCTGGTTCTGGTTCTGGTTCTGGTTTGAGGTGGATCACTCAGATCAGCATCACATCAGAGAGTTTGAGGTCTCAGAAACATGAATAACGTCTGCATGTCTCGTCTGATATGAAGACAAACTACCACCAATATCCTGCAGTACTGGAGGAAGTACTCTGATCCTGAAGTACTCTGATCCTGAAGTACTCTGATCCTGAAGTACTCTGATCCTGTACTACAGTAACAGTAGTAGTAGTACTCTGATCCTGTAGTACAGTAACAGTAGTAGTAGTAGTACTCTGATCCTGTAGTACAGTAACAGTAGTAGAAGTAGTACTCTGATCCTGTACTACAGTAACAGTAGTAGTAGTAGTACTCTGATCCTGTAGTACAGTAACAGTAGTAGAAGTACTCTGATCCTGTAGTACAGTAACAGTAGTAAAAGTCAGATTGTAAATCATCTGTAATGAAAGTACTAATATATATAACTATTGTTATTTATAGTGGTTATTTGCATAAAAACACACAATTCAAATGATTGTGATTATTTCAATATGTGCTTTGATTAAAGTAAGTCTTGTCATCAGTAGTTTTAATGATGTATTATTATGATCTGTTTAGAGCTCTGGTCAGGAAGTTCAACAGCTCATATCTATTTTATATTTCTGTGAAAACATCTTCAAACATCTGGATTTATTCAAGTTAATCAGCAACACCATGGGACGCATTGATGCTGTGTTCAGACCGAGAGCGAAGTGAATGTTCCCGTCATTTTACTCACACACATTGTGTTCATACGTTCTACACGCTCGTCTCCATGGATACCAACAACATGTCCTCCATCATCCATGGAAGAAATAACCTCTGTAGCTGCTGTGTTCATGTTGGTGAAGTCCCAGATACGTCAGAAAACCAAACGCCGTCGTGTCAGGGTTCATAACGTCACCCGGCGGCGAGCTGTATTCACATCCAGTGACATCACACTGACTGTATCTAGCAGACACACGTCTCTACTGAACGTATGAACTCAGAATAAACACAAATAATATCAATAAACAGATCAACATGATGCTGAAATAACAACATCATGATGCTGATCAGTAAAAAGTCTGAATTCATGCTTCGTCAGGTCTGTTACCATGACGACAAATAGACGACTTTTAAAATGCTTGTATTCTGAATGGAGTCTGGTTGGATCAGAATTTCTGGCTCAAGTTGAAATATTTAAACTCCTGCGAAGACGCGTTTGGCGTAAATTTTGCGTGTTCGCATCGCTTCAATCACGCAATTCCTGTCGC
>JAUPFX010000011.1:34100269-34115269 GCA_036937225.1 Sebastes paucispinis
GACGGAGGAGCGGTCCGAGCGGTCCTGATGGGAGAAGCGTGGCAGCAGTTCAAAGTCCTGTTATGGAAATCTTTAATATTTAATACATCGATTAACATTAACAACTGAGGCAGAACTGTTTCAACAATCCCATTATTATTTGATATCTCTCCGTAGAGCCGTGATGGCTGGTATAATGAAAGGTGGATGTCTATTTCAACCTTGAAGGGGTTGGGCAGAGTGCCAGTAATGAAGACGTATTAAAGCTTAATGCAGCTTAATGTAGCAGGTGTCATATATATAATGTACAGAAGCTCTTTCTAAAGCATTATATTCATCGCTACTACCTTAAAAGCCACTAAATCTTCTGGGCTAAGTTAGTCTGGCGATGATTCTCTTCCAATTAATCAATAGAAAAATTGTTAACACACCTTAACTGGGATCCATTAGAGTGTCCCTGGGTAATAAATGTTCCCGTGGCGCTCCGAGGGGAGGGGGGGGGGGCAAACTGCCTGCTGCACTCAGGTTAATGGGCAAAGTTGAGAGAAGTGACCACTAAATCTGCAAGGACACCACATTCACACCGGCCGAGCCTCGATCAGCGCAAACGAGCATGCCTAAGAGCTCGGCGCTAATCAATGCCGGAGAGAACATCAAGTATGATTCATTTAACCTCCGCTGGAGTCCGTGCACGGCGGCTTCATACGCGCTCACATGTACTGATGCAGAGGCCACTTATCACTGTCCGGCGTCCGTACTGTGATGTATCGGCTGGCTCTCTGAGGGAGGACACTAACACAACACAGAGACGACCACACAGCCCGATAAGACTGACACTGATACTCCGATTATTACTCAGAGAGGCTGCTGGGAAAGAATCCGAGAGTCAGAGGAACCAGGCTGAATGTATAACCAACGTACTGCAACAACACAAACTAACTAACCCATAGAGACCAGCTGCTCCTCCTGAGAGCTTAAAGTACTGGTTTTATCAATGGAGTCTGGTGGCTTTGAAGAGAGAGATAGAACGGCTTCCATCTTGGTTTTGGTCGTCTCCATCTTGGTTTCTGGTCGTCTCCATCTTGGTTTTGGTCGTCTCCATCTTGGTTTCTGGTCGTCTCCATCTTGGTTTTGGTCGTCTCCATCTTGGTTTTGGTCGTCTCCATCTTGGTTTCTGGTCGTCTCCATCTTGGTTTTGGTCGTCTCCATCTTGGTTTCTGGTCGTCTCCATCTTGGTTTTGGTCGTCTCCATCTTGGTTTTGGTCGTCTCCATCTTGGTTTCTGGTCGTCTCCATCTTGGTTTCTGGTCGTCTCCATCTTGGTTTTGGTCGTCTCCATCTTGGTTTCTGGTCGTCTCCATCTTGGTTTTTGCGTTCATATTATTCCTATATAATATATTGATTGATATATCAGATATTGATTAGCTTACTGTGCTAACCTCCGTCACTGCTTCCTGCTAACGGCTGAGTGGGCGTTTCTGTAGATGGACCCGCCCGTTTAATCCCATTAGTCTCCTGATGAGAGACGGTGAGCCGGTCTGAACTCTCCTTCTTCTTCTTCTCATTATTATTACGGGGATGAGTCAGCGTCGATGCATCACGGTGTAAAAGGGCCCCGAGAACGTGGATGTGCTGCCGCCGGCGGGGCCCGGCTCGGCTTCAGATCCACTCTGAGCTGTCTCAGAATTAGATCAGGAGGAAAGTGTATGTGACAAGAGCTAATTAAGTCCCATCATGCCGCTGAAGCTGACGGGAGGAGAGGGAAAACGCCTGAGGTAATTGCATTTACTTCATCTTGTAATGTTGGCCGTCATAACTGCTAATTCAATTGTACAATCATTCTGCCAACTCCTGGCCATTAAGCACACATTTAATTGCTTCCATAAAGCTTTTAATATGCAGCACACAGAGCGGGGGACGTGACACGGACCCTCGCCACCAGCCAACATGCAGATGTCCCGCCGTCACCACGGAGACGCGGGCCGGGGCGCCGCGTTATTGGACGGTCCTGTTTCCAATACATCATTATTAGATGAGTGTTTAGGGCCCGTTTCATGGCCGTAACTCAGAGGCTGGATGGATAGAGATCAGCTGTGATCCTCCTATTGTTGTAACACACAATGTGTTATCTTGTCAGGCCCGTTTATCTCCACAGCAGCTTTCAGCAGCTCAGAGTGTTTCACATTAAAGATAGAAAAGAACAAAACGAGTCTGCAGCCATTAACGCAACATGGCCGACAATCATGTTCCCCTCAGGACCGACTGTAATAACTCCGGTGACTTCTCCTCCAGCGCCATCATCAGGTCAACGTCTCCATGTGTCCAATACAACTTGCACAAGTGAAGACATCAACATCTGTATGTTGGAACAGCTATCGGCTCTTCAGTTGTGTTCAGATGAATATTTATACTGCACAATCACTTATAAAGTCCAGTGAAAGACGTGTTTATGAAGCTTTATGAAACTACTTCATGACCGTACAGAGTTCAGGCTGCTCTCATCCATCATTCGTAGCTATATCTACTAACAGTAATGCACTGTAGTTCATATCTATCCCATGAAATCAACTCAATCCACGTTATCATGAGAGCTGTGAATGGCGTGTAGGGAGGAGGTCTAAAAACACCAGTCTGTCACCAGGAGACCACATTGGTGCCCCGTGTGAGGCCAGAAGTCAACGTTGATTTATTTGTCAAGTAACTTCTGTACTTCGGTTACAGCACTTCTGGAGTTACTCTAACCCAAACCACCATCTTTTACTAAAGCTAACTAAGGAGTTTTATTTTGAAAAGACTGGAGAGGACATTGACACGTCACGTGTTGCTGGACATTTGTAGGAAAACGCAGAAAAAAATGAGGAATACGTTCACACCATAAGCGAAGAGAACTTTTCACGCTGCGCAAATACATACAAAGTCAATGCAAAGAGGCAAATAGACACAAATTCATGCCGCACGACGCGGTGAAAGCCTCTCAGCGCTGAGATCGTCCTCATGTGGTCATTCAGATCCACGATGGTCCATCACATCTGTTAAGAGACCAGAAACCACAGACTGTCTGTGGTAGAAACCACAACGTCTCTAGATGACGTCATGTTGAGTGTTGATGGAGCAGCTGCATAACCCGGCTCTGATCCATCCAGACTCCATTCAGAAAACAAGCATTTTAAAAGTTGTCTTCTTGTCGTCATGGTAACAGACCTGACGAAGCATGAAGTCAGACTTTTTACTAATCAGCATCATTATGTAGTTATTTCAACATCATTTTTGATCTGTTTATTGATATTAAATCACAGCTCAATCTGATTATTTTGGGTTCATACCTCAGTAGAGACGTGTGTCTGCTAGATATAGTCAGTGTGATGTCACTGGATGTGAATACGGCTCGCCGCCGGGTGACATTATGAACCCAGACACGACAGCGTTTGGTTTTCTGACATATCTGGGACTTCACCAACATGAACACAGCAGCAACAGAGGTAATTTCTTCCATGGCTGATGGAGGACATGTTGTTGGTATCCATGGAGACGAGCTCCTCCTCCTCTCCGCCGCGTCTAGAACACAGATGATACCGGCGGTCCGACTCGCTTCACTTTTGGCGTGAACATCAGATATCGTTCCGTTGTATGAGGACACGCTGCATTTCTTTGTAATTCTTTGATTTCATGTTTTCAGTGTATTTGCTGCTTTCTGATGAGTCTCTGATGCTAGTTGGTCGTATTCTGAACTGTGAGACTATTATTCAATTAATGTATGAATGACGTGATGAATCTCAGGTTAGAGGTAGATGGTCTCATTAGAATGAAGTGATATCAGTGTGAATGGTTCCCATTGTGTTGAGTGCTGCAGCCTCTCAGACCTGAGCGGTGTCGGTGTCGGTGTCTCCAGATGAGAGCTGTCGGTGGCCACATTGAGACGTGCTGTGATAAGCAGACGTCTCCTCTCAGGGGGGGGGGGAGGCAGGTCTGATAACAGAGCTCAGAGGGCCTGACAGCAGAGACATATATAACAGCCTAACAAAGCCCCGAGGAGACAGACCATCAATACCCTCACATGTACACCGCCATCACAAAGCGCCGCCGTGTCAGTAGCGCCGGCGTTACAGAGCAGTCTCTCAAATTAAAATCTTGTATCAAACTGCATCTGATGGCAGCGACTATTTAGTGGCCATATTTTATGGCAGAGCCAATGAAAAGCAATAAGAGACGTATTTAATGTATCTGCTGCTGGCAGCTGCCGGCCAGAGAGCCTCTTAATAGGAGCTGTCCATCAACGTCAGCGCCGCCGCCGCTGCTGCCGCCGCCGCCGCCGCCACACAGCAACGCCGAGGCCCAACAAAAGGCCGGCTGTAATAAACATGAGGGGAGATAACAGCAACAGCACGCCGTTGTTAACTTCCTGCTCAACCAGCCGTTTGTCATCTGACTTTGTTCCCTCATAATGTGATGCTGTTGCTCTTCATCTGGACACCTGACGAGCAGCGGCGAACAGCGGCGAACAGCGGCGAGGAGCGGCGAGGAGACGGAGACGTTACTGTAACCACGACGACCTGAATACATCCTGCGATATGGACTCAATTATTAAGGTTTACTAACTATTAGGGCCGTCAATCAATTACAATATTTAATCCCACGTATTTTATCTGTTCATAATGAACCTTAAAGGAGATTAGTCCAGGATTTGGTCCATCTTGGTTTTTGGTCGTCTCCATCTTGGTTTTTGGTCGTCTCCATCTTGGTTTCTGGTCGTCTCCATCTTGGTTTCTGGTCGTCTCCATCTTGGTTTCTGGTCGTCTCCATCTTGGTTTCTGGTCGTCTCCATCTTGGTTTTTGGTCGTCTCCATCTTGGTTTTTCCTGCAGCTCTCTGTGGTTTTACCGTATTTAAACATTTTGGGGGATCTACTGTCAGAAGTGGAATATAATATTTATCACGGTCACGGTTGTCTCTGTGGACTTTATATCGTGTGTTTATCTCTTTAGTGGACTCTGAGTTTTGGTTTCTAGCTTTTTTTTTTTTCTTTTATATTCCATGTTCTTATTTATTTAGTGTTTCCTGTTTTATTTTGATAGGTTCACTCCTCTGGTGTCATGTCTAGTTTAACTTCCTGCCTTTGTATTTTTCCCTCCTTAGTGATTGTCTGTCCTGCCCTGATTGGTCTCACCTGTGTCTCATCATCCTGCTGTGTTTCCTGTTTCATGGTCAGTTCCTCATCGGTCGTGTTTCATCCTGGTCAGAGTGTTTCTCTCTCAGTGGTTTTACTCTTTTCTCTGAGACTAAACCTTCTGGTTTAACTCTGCTGTTTTTTGTCAATATTCTTCTTCTTCTTTTTCTTCTTCTCCTAGCTGACGTGTGTCTCCTCACTGTGTTGAGCGATGCTCCTTCATGTCTATGTAGAGCGAGCACAAGCGCCAGCAACAGGACGCTGACTTTAGTTGACTTAACGGACACAGGTGAAGCTGTTAACAACACATTTAGGATTCTTACTAACAGGCCCTTTAAGTGTAATATTCACTCTACATTTCCTGTGTTGCCTGGTTGTCAGAACTGGATTAGAATCTAAAATATAACCAGGCTAAATGATGTTTCTAGAACAGCAACTCATTAATATCTAACTGGAAATCTAAAATGTCGATAAAATAAATCATGTTCCTGATATCAGAATACAGAGTGAAGAACACAAACATCCGTCGGTAAATAACAGGATCTTTATTCATCACGTTGGTTTATGGAGCACGTTCATATCACCATGACGATGAAAGTATCGCTCATTAATGTATACTAATGTGTATTTGTACACACGTGTTCCTGAGTCCACGGAGTACCCAGAATGCACTGCCTCCCCTCCCCTTGATTAGAGGACAGCGGTGTGGGTAATAGGAGCGCGGCGGCGTTGTGGTGCAGGTTTAATCTTTATAAAAACCTTCACCCGGGTCCCCCGTCCCAGCGGAGGGAGATTAAATGCTTCTTCACATTAGTAATGTCAGCACAAAATGATTATCTTTTGTGAATAATTTATTCCTCAGCCCGCCGTAATTTTCTTATCTCTCCATTTTTGCCTCTTTTACTCTGCAGGAGACAGTAAATGGCTGTTAGTCTCCAGAAAACCTATGGATCGCCGTTTCCATCAATCAATTAAAAAACACTTACCTCACACTCAACATGATTTATATCTTGTTAATAGAATTGTCTCACTACATCCCTATATTATTATAGCCTTAATTCCATTAGCTATTTGCTTAATGCTTTTTTTAAGGCTGACCTCCAGGAGCAGGCAGATGGAGGGGGGGATTAGTCCAATATTGGCCAGAAAACAGCCTCTTTCTGGGAATGCTGTAGGTCAGGGCAGCCAGAGGACGCGGGACGCCGGCTGCTGATTGGCTGCTGGAATCCCAAAGACCTCATCCTTCCATTATTCCCTGTTTACTGCTGTTGTGGCATTCAATGAAATGACCTCTCTGTGAAAGACAGATCATTGCATCCAGCGGAGGCTCCGACCTCTTTGGCTTGTGACCTCCTCAGAAGTCCAGTTGGGACTCTTTACCACAGATTATGGTCTTAGTTTGGACTTCAGAAGGTTTATTGTAATCTTTAAAGGTTCTATATGTATTAACTTACACATATTAATCTCTTTGTGAACAGATTGAAACTTAAAAACTGAGACCTTCCCGACTTTCTCGGTTGTCTATAACGGCTATAACGGAAAAAAATCAATTCTTGTATGTATCGTGATTATTATTTATGATTTCTGAATCGATGTTTTAATGCCAGAATCAATATATTTGCTTCATCTGAGTCTATGTGGAGGCAGAAGGAAGTTACCGCTTTTATTGTGGTAGTCTGAGTAACGTGACGTCATATCCGTTCCGTATCCCTCAACCAAAACAAACCTCACAGAGTCTAAAACAAGAAAGCACCAGATGTGGATCAATCAGTCGCTGATAATAGTCCCAGACTGAGTTCAGTGTTGTGGCCGGCGGCGGCGCGGCGGCACGGCGGCAGCGTTCATCTGCCCTCTAGCGACTGGCCTCCGCTGCATCCAGCAGACTTTTTCTTTTTTCTGTCTCCTGTCCTGGTCGTCATCTCGTGACCTCTCAGGTTCATCCTGCGACCTCTCGTTGGAGCCGCCGGCGTGCAGACGATGATGTGTTATTCATGGTATTTACTGCCAGTGATTTACAGTGAAAACAATCATTTAAAAAGTCAACGTGACAAAGAGGAATGGATCTGTTTATAGACTCGTCGCCACGCTGACGCTAAACTAATAATTTAGTCCGTGCCCTTGACACAGTTGCATGTAAGTCCCATTTTAAATATTCATCACATCTGGCCTCGTGAACCCATTACTGTGCTCCGTGTTCAATACCCACGAGGACACACCACCGGGATGGGATGAGTTAAAAACTACCACAAAGTGTCATCAAATAATCAATCATACTGTGACAGACTGTGATTGCTCTCATCTATTACTTAAGCATGTTGCATAGTATTTCAATATATTAGGAGGGAATGAATGGAGGCCGGTCTGCTCTGCTGTTACAGGAAGCAGATGAATTCAGCTGTGAGGAGCTAATGAGGATCACAACTGGCAACCTTTGATACCCAACTTCCTCCCGGTCCACATCAAACAAGAGGCCGTCTGCTGCGCAAGGTCAGTCGCACCGGAGAGTCCGAACCACGGTTCTGCTTTGTGTTGTAACATTTGATCCGGTAAGTTCTGGTTTCACGTTGCAATGATGCAAGCGCACTAAAAAACTCTACGAGACACACCTACGTCCTCCTGTCGTCACCTACGTCCTGTCGTCGTCACATACGTCCTGTCGTCTTCACCTACGTCCTGTCGCCGTCACCTATGTCTTGTTGTTGTCACCTACGTCTTGTCGTTGTCATCTACGTCCTATTGTCATCACCTACGTCTTGTCGTTGTCACCTACATCCTGTTGTCATCACTTACGCCCTGTCGTCTTCACCTATGTCTTGTCGTTGTCACCTACGTCCTGTTGTCATCACCTACGTCCTGTCATTGTCATCACCTACGTCCTGACGTCTTCACCTACGTCTTGTCGTTGTCACCTACGTCCTGTTGCTGTCATCACCTACGTCTTGTCGTTGTCACCTACGTCCTGTTGCTGTCATCACCTACGTCTTGTCGTTGTCACCTACGTCCTGACGTCTTCACCTACGTCTTGTCGTTGTCACCTATAGTACGTCCTGTTGCTGTCGTCACCTACGTCTTGTCGTTGTCACCTACGTCCTGTCGTCTTCACCTACGTCCTGTCGTTGTCATCACTTACGTCCCGTTGTCTTCGCTTACGTCCTGTCGTTTTCACCTATGTCTTGTCGTTGTCACCTACGTCCTGTCGTCTTCACTAAACGTCTTGTCGTTGTCACCTACGTCTTGTCGTTGTCATCACCTAAGTCTTGACGTTGTCACCTACGTCCTGTCGTCTTCACTAAACGTCTTGGCGTTGTCACCTACGTCTTGTTGTTGTCATCACCTATGTCTTGTCGTTGTCACCTACGTCTTGTCGTCTTCACCTACATCTTGTCGTTGTCACCTACGTCTTGTTGTTGTCATCACCTATGTCTTATGGTGAACCTCATGGTGGCGCTATAGGAAAAGTCAAAGCATCCCCAGAGTCAGGAGGACTCATCCTCTGATTTAATATGAATCCGTCCAACAGTTGTTGAGATATTTCAGTCTGGACCAAAGTGCTGACCAACATCCTCAGAGTCACGCCGCTATAGCATAGAATAAGGCCTCATTGTGTGAATGTGTGTGTGTTGCAGTTGGTTTCTCCGAGGCGTTGTGGGGGGGGCGGCTCTATATTTAGTGTCCTGTGAAACCATCTGCCCGGCAGCGACTCGCTGCTCCTCCCGGCTCCTCACATCTCCCCTAATGAGCCTCTTTAAGGCTCTCTGAATGTCTAATGAATAACACTATGCAGGAAAATAAACACATTGCTATTGATCATGAAGTAATTTAATAAGCGCTGCCTCGGCTGCAGTCTGGTTCCTCCCCACCCTCTGCTGCTGTTACTGGAGCCGGACCGGGATCCATGTGGGAATAACAGGCCCACAGTGGAAATATTCCAGACTAAATAAACCCGGCGGAGGAGATCTCCTGCAGGGCAGATCTGACGGACAGTCGCTGTAAATCTGAACAGCTGCTGAGAGTCTCTGAGACGTCCAGACGGCTGCAGGAGGAGACAGATACCAGCATGAAGGACGCCGTTCACTTAGATTCGACAATACATGAGTAGTTTGCATTTATCTTCAGACAGATTATTTTATTATATGTTATACATAAGAATGTCAAAGTTAACGCGATAATACACGTCAACGCAAATTCGTTTTAACGCCATTCATTTCTTTAACTCAACTCGTGACTTTTAGGTCGTAGCGGCTCGTTTTAAAGCTATAGTGAAGATACTGGTATCATAT
This sequence comes from Sebastes paucispinis, assembly GCA_036937225.1. Lineage (NCBI taxonomy): Eukaryota > Metazoa > Chordata > Actinopteri > Perciformes > Sebastidae > Sebastes > Sebastes paucispinis. The sequence goes on from JAUPFX010000011.1 coordinate 34,109,691, forward strand.
GAAACTCAGCGTTCGGATATACTTAGCTCCACCCTCTCGGATCACTTCTGGTTGCAAAAAAACAAGATGGAGACAGCCAGAAACCAAGATGGCGTCTGGTATGAAGCTGTAGAACCTGATGAATCCATCGGTATCAATCATGTCAGACTAGCTGGTCATGAAGGAGGTTAAATAACGCTCCAAACTGACACTAAATGTTGGAGAGGAAAAACTTGCCAAATCTCCCTTTAAGGTTCATTTTGAACAGATAGAATATGTGAGATTAATTTGTGATTAATGGTGATTAAATATTGTAAACAGTGAGATGTCCGCTCAACAGAAAGATCAGAAAGTAAAGTATGTATCTCTCAGAGGAGATGATCCTGCTGACGAGCAGAATTAAAGAAGATCAATTAGATTAATTGAAGGAAAGTCTCTCCATGAATATTTAGGTTTTTAGTTTTTCTGTAATCTTCTCCCTGATATAAACCAACTTTATTCTTTATATTGAACTCTTGCTGTTGTTATTAAAAGTCAAATCCTTAAGAGATTACACATTAAATGATGAAATGAATACATTAATCAGTCACATTAATTCTCTTTAACATCGTGTTAACTGATGTTTTTAGTTCCAGTTTGAAGTCAGATATATAAAAAGATAAAGTTGAATATTTGACTTTGTCTCCTGGCAGCTCAGTGAAACGCCGCCACGCCGCCACGCCGCCATTATCACGTTAGTGCAGCAGCATTAAGAGCGTACAGTAGACGCAGCCTCACATCATTCAGCCTAATTGAATGAAAGCTCTCAGGCCTGATCCCAGCGGGGAGATGGAACATTAATTGACATTTGCTGAAGCCAAACAAAGGACAGTCGAGCCGTAACGCTCATTTAAACATATTAATCTCAGGAATAAATTGTCCTCTTCAATCTGTTATTGATTAGAAAACCAGTTAAACAGGAAATCAATTGGGAACATAAAGAAGCAGCTCAGAGGACCAGATCCTCCACGTTAATGTGGATCCACTTAAAGACGCTGATCACCGGCACTCACAGATAGAAGACTAATAATATATATTATACTATCATATAATAAGAGTCTTTCTTAGTTTATTCTGCACAAAACAAATAGTTTTATATTTATATTTTTTTATGATACCTCAGCACATTTTTCTATAATATTTTTCAACATATTTTTCTATATATATATTTATGATATCTTAGTACATTTATCTGGGATATTTTTTTGCAAATTTTCTATATATTTTTCTACAACAGCACATTATTCTACACACATTATAGATATCAGATATCTATCAGTACCAGGTACCTGGAGACGTTCTCGCTGCCGCTCTCTACGTTGTCTTCAGCGTTCCAGCGGCAGCGTCTGATTGGACGGCAGCATTAAGAGAGAGCTGCTGTTCTGCCTCACTTGTGAAAGTGGAGAGGCTCTTATTGTGGCGGGGCTTCTCGATCCCCCTCTCCATCACCAGCAGATAGATAATCAGAGGGGGGGGGGGTTAAACTGGTGAGAGCATGTTTGCTAAGCTGTTTGAGGAGCATTCTCATATGGCCCGTGGCAGTGATGGGGTACGTGGTGGAGGGGGGTGATGGGGTACGTGGTGGGGGGGGGGGGGGGTGATGGGGTACGTGGTGGAGGGGGGTGATGGGGTACGTGGTGGGGGGGGGTGATGGGGTACGTGGTGGGGGGGGGGGGGTGATGGGGTACGTGGTGGAGGGGGGTGATGGGGTACGTGGTGGGGGGGGGGTGATGGGGTACGTGGTGGAGGGGGGTGATGGGGTACGTGGTGGGGGGGGGGGGGGGTGATGGGGTACGTGGTGGCGGTGGGGGGGGTATTCGGGATGCGGTGGCGGTGGCGGGGGGGGGGCGGTGGTGTTTTTTTCCCTGCTGTCTTTCCATCTCAGTGCTCCGGAGTGCAATGATGGAATGACCTGGACTTGATCTTTGAGGGCAACATGCCTGATGGCTCCTGCAGATTGATAAATTGATTCTAAACTATTACCATGGTAAAAAAGCAATAAGGTCATAAAAATTGCATCGTCCAGCCGGCTAAGTAAATCCGAGGCATTTGGGGGCGGGCGGGTGGCGGCGGGACGGGAGACGCCGGGCATGAGGTGGAATGAGAGAGCAAGGAATGACTTTGAAGAGCTCATCATCTTCAATCTATTTTTCCTGCCGGGGGCTCCATGCCGCTGCATAGAGGCACTTCATTACAGGGGAATAACTGTACACAGGCGGAGCCCCCCCGATCCCCCACGATCCCCTCGGGCCCCCGGGGGGCTCCAGCTGGTTAATACCTCATCACGGGCTTCATTGAACGCTTTAATCTGCACTCCTGTGATCAATAGAAGACCGCGGTAAATTAAAAGGGCCATTTGGCGTAATCAACCCGGTTAATGCTCCTTCTGAAAACCATTATTTGTGGAAGGTATTTAGGAGAAGATTGCCACCCTGACAAACCCTGGAGCCCACCCCCCCCCATTACCACTACTACCATCACCCCCCATTACCACTACTACCATCACCCCCCCATTACCACTACTACCATCAACCCCCCCCCCCATTATCACTACTACCATCACCCCCCCATTACCACTACCACCATCACCCCCCCCATTACCACTACTACCATCACCCCCCCATTACCACTACTACCATCAACCCCCCCCCCATTATCACTACTACCATCACCCCCCCATTACCACTACTACCATCAACCCCCCCCCCCCATTACCACTACTACCATCACCCCCCCATTACCACTACTACCATCAACCCCCCCCCCCCATTACCACTACTACCATCACCCCCCCATTACCACTACTACCATCAACCCCCCCCCCATTATCACTACTACCATCACCCCCCCATTACCACTACTACCATCAACCCCCCCCCCATTACCACTACTACCATCACCCCCCCATTACCACTACTACCATCAACCCCCCCCCCCCCATTATCACTACTACCATCACCCCCCCATTACCACTACTACCATCACCCCCCCATTACACTACTACCATCACCCCCCCATTACCACTACTACCATCACCCCCCCCCCCCATTATCACTACTACCATCACCCCCCCATTACCACTACTACCATCACCCCCCCATTACCACTACTACCATCAACCCCCCCCCCCATTACCACTACTACCATCACCCCCCCATTACCACTACTACCATCAACCCCCCCCCCCCATTATCACTACTACCATCACCCCCCCATTACCACTACTACCATCACCCCCCCCATTACCACTACTACCATCAACCTCCCCCCTCCCCCATTACCACTACTACCATCACCCCCCCATTACCACTACTACCATCAACGCCCCCCCCCATTACCACTACTACCATCACCCCCCCCATTACCACTACTACCATCAACGCCCCCCCCCATTACCACTACTACCATCAACGCCCCCCCCCATTACCACTACTACCATCACCCCCCCATTACCACTACTACCATCAACTCCCCACTCCCCCATTACCACTACACCCCCCCCCCCATTACCACTACTACCATCACCCCCCCATTACCACTACTACCATCACCCCCCGCCCCCATTACCACTACCACCATCACCCCCCCCATTACCACTACTACCATCACCCCCCCAGTTACCACTACTACCATCAATCCCCCCCCCCCCATTACCACTACTACCATCACCCCCCCATTACCACTACTACCATCACCCCCCCATTACCACTACTACCATCAACCCCCCCCCCATTACCACTACTACCATCACCCCCCCATTACCACTACTACCATCAACCCCCCCCCCCCATTATCACTACTACCATCACCCCCCCATTACCACTACTACCATCACCCCCCCCCATTACCACTACTACCATCAACCTCCCCCCTCCCCCATTACCACTACTACCATCACCCCCCCATTACCACTACTACCATCAACGCCCCCCCCATTACCACTACTACCATCACCCCCCCATTACCACTACTACCATCAACGCCCCCCCACCATTACCACTACTACCATCAACGCCCCCCCCCATTACCACTACTACCATCACCCCCCCATTACCACTACTACCATCAACTCCCCACTCCCCCATTACCACTACACCCCCCCCCCATTACCACTACTACCATCACCCCCCCATTACCACTACTACCATCACCCCCGCCCCCATTACCACTACCACCATCACCCCCCCCATTACCACTACTACCATCACCCCCCCATTACCACTACTACCATCAATCCCCCCCCCCCATTACCACTACTACCATCACCCCCCCATTACCACTACTACCATCAACCCCCCCCCCATTACCACTACTACCATCACCCCCCCATTACCACTACTACCATCAACCCCCCCCCCCATTACCACTACACCCCCCCCCATTACCACTACTACCATCAACTCCCCCCTCCCCCATTACCACTACACCCCCCCTATTACCACTACTACCATCACCCCCCCATTACCACTACTACCATCACCCCCCGCCCCCATTACCACTACCACCATCACCCCCCCCATTACCACTACTACCATCACCCCCCCATTACCACTACTACCATCAACCCCCCCCCCATTACCACTACTACCATCACCCCCCCATTACCACTACTACCATCAACCCACCCCCCCCATTACCACTACTACCATCACCCCCCCATTACCACTATTACCATCAACCCCCCCCCCCCATTACCACTACTACCATCAACCCCCCCATTACCACTACACCCCACCCCCCATTACCACTACTACCATAAACTCCCCCCTCCCCCATTACCACTACACCCCCCCCCCCATTACCACTACTACCATCACCCCCCCATTACCACTACTACCATCACCCCCCCATTACCACTACTATCATCAACCCCCCCCCCCATTACCACTACACCCCCCCCATTACCACTACTACCATCACCCCCCCCCCCCCATTACCACTACTACCATCAACCCCCCATTACCACTACTACCATCACCCCCCCATTACCACTACTACCATCAACGCCCCCCCCCCATTACCACTACTACCATCACCCCCCCATTACCACTTACTACCATCAACGCCCCCCCCCATTACCACTACTACCATCACCCCCCCATTACCACTACTACCATCAACCCCCCGCCCCATTACCACTACACCCCCCCCCATTACCACTACTACCATCAACTCCCCACTCCCCCCATTACCACTACACCCCCCCCCCATTACCACTACTACCATCACCCCCCCATTACCACTACTACCATCACCCCCCGCCCCCATTACCACTACCACCATCACCCCCCCCATTACCACTACTACCATCACCCCCCCATTACCACTACTACCATCAACCCCCCCCCCCCATTACCACTACTACCATCACCCCCCCATTACCACTACTACCATCAACCCCCCCCCCCATTACCACTACTACCATCACCCCCCCATTACCACTATTACCATCAACCCCCCCCCCCATTACCACTACTACCATCACCCCCCCATTACCACTACTACCATCAACCCCCCCCCCATTACCACTACTACCATAAACTCCCCCCTCCCCCATTACC